>JBBPPQ010000267.1:7684-18968 GCA_038092035.1 Leccinum disarticulatum
ACACTCAACGTGCAACGCGATATTGACTTTCTCTTGCAGTGTCAATGACACCACGGTACCTTACATTACTGCTGCGATAGAGGAAAGTGATTTATTTGCAGAGCATGAGACGAATGGCATTGAAATGTATGTGTTGTCGTTCTTTGACTCTTCAAGTACTCAATGTTCCCCAGAGAGTTTCATGACGAATACAAACATGTGATCAAGTCGTATGCAGTGTCATCCTCTCCCCCACCGCCTCGAGCACGCAAAAGAACGAGCCTACTCACCAAAATCCGAAACCTTACCCCTCCGGTGCCACCAATGCTTCAGGGTGGTTTCCCTCTGAATTTAGTGAGCCCGCCACGCCTTTCGTCCTGTGTGCCCATATATATATTTACTCGTTGCCATAGCTCGTGTACGCGCTCCTTCCGATAATAATGCCTACTTTCATTTCGCTTTTACTCCTCCGCCTCTCCATTTCATCCCACAAGTCAAGGGCTCGTCTTCAGACCCTTGCGGTTGATTGGTCGAACAGGGATGTACTTGCCAACATCGTTGGAGAGTTGGAAAGCAAGGTTGAAAGCGTTATACTCGACGTGTACGAGAATTCAGAGGTCACACCATCTCTGTCTAGTGAAGATCAGATCGATGGTGATCTGACAGTGCCGGAGGGGTTGAATGGCAGTTTGGAATTGAAGCCTTCACCATTCCAACCTTTGCTTAGTCCTGTACAGCGTCGCTGCATTCAAAACCTGAACAAAATACCTCAGCTGCAGAAAGAGCGTGCATTTTTCACGGGCGTTCGAAACTCACATGCTATGATTGTATGTCGGGACATCAAGAACTTCAAGTTTCATCTGGAAGGCGAAGGTGTCTTGCGACACTGGGCTGATCAATTCAAACTGTAGGCTGTAGTTCAGCGCACAAAATTTGTTCATAGTGTGCTTTTTACCCAATTGGATAATAATATTCCTGGACCCATTTTGATCGTGGGAATGATAAGGTCGTCCCGGATGTGTCCGGATCAAGCCATATTTTCCTGATTTGTAGTGTGTAAGGGTTTTGCTTCCACTTATGGACGGTATTATGCAATCCAGATTCTAAACGTGCGCGGGTTCTAGCAGAATGGCAAAGCTTGAATTCAAATAATCATGTCATTTCTTCTTTCTTTCACAACTCCACGAACCAAGCTGTTGCCCGGGCCCCGAGGCGACCGTGAAAGTGATGGCTGCAAGGGTTGAGGACACTTTGGCCAAGCTGTCAATAGAGACCACGTTGGACACGACGACGCGCACCAGGGTTGCGGTGTTTCGAGCAAATGTGAGGACGTGTAACATTCAATGAGAGCAGTGTATGTACTACAAATGAGATGTTTCAGCCCTGGATTGAGTATAGCTCGAATTACTCGAGTGGTTGATCTGGAACGTGCGGTAGCCGTCGTGTTCTGTTCAGTCTTTTGTCGTCATGTGTGCGACTTTTTGGGTGTCCAGGACCGTCCCGGAGGGCCTTTCTAAATGCTTCCAAGTCTTTCCAAGTCTTATCCACAAAAGGCCATTCTCCGCCCTATCACCGGGAACAACCACACCTTTTTTAATTGTGCAACTCGCGTATTGTCTTGGTTGAGTGGATACCAGCTTGTGGCAGGCGTAACGGTAACGATCGCGATTCGCGTTGCTCATTGAAGGCGGGCCGAGACGCCGAGGAACAAAGGAATTGCCGGAAACGCGATCGACCACGATGCCTCGCTTTGGCACGTCCTACGAGATTATAAAGAGGGATCCCCTTCCGCAAGGAATGCGAGGATCGATCACTTTCTCTCAAACCACGAACTATCTATCCCTGTGCTGTGACGAGTTGTTGCATCAAGAATGCCTCCTACCCGACGACGACTTTGCGCTCTAGGGAGTCTTCCACTCCTCGCACATGCGAACAATCCAACCAGTGAGTCCCGCACAGTCGATCAGCCCAACGATGCGATACTCACAGTCGGAGCAGAGGTGGTCGCGGAACTCGCTTATAGAGCTGACGACGCGCAGGGGGAGGGTGGTCAAAAGGATGCTGACACCCCGCTCGAAGTGCAGTTCGACGAGTTCATGGACGGAGGTATCGTGTTTTAAATTCACGTCTCTGGGTGCGATGCGATGATGTGCATAACTTTGCCAGTGAACTCCCGAGGGAAAGGCACGAAGATTAGGCAGAGGAAGACGTCGACCGAGCAAGCTGCCGCCGTCCTGCTCATCACTGTAGTTCTTTTCATTTCGTTTTATCGATTAGTAAACTTATGGAGAGGAATAACTTCCAGGTTCAAAAGGGATACGTCGAACTGATCACCAAAGCAGACGATCCTCTCGCTATCGATGTGATAAAGATACTTCCAAGGGCAAAGAAAATGTTGGTGGTGTCATATCTGACAAAATGATTCTCGCTCAACTGCATGGTCAGACTTGCAACATTCCTTCCAAAGCTAAGGGGATACGGAGACATTCCATACGACCATCAATATCGTGGAGCCATAGCGCTGGCTAAACGACATTTCTTCCCGAATGGAAAGGCTCCTACAAAGAAAGAGGTATGTTATTGTATTTTTAACACGAACAACTTCCCTCATGTCTTGGCGACAGTTGATGGCATTATTGCTGCAGTCTTACCAGGAGAAGAGAGAGCTACGCTTGCAGTCTCAGACACAACCTCGACTAACCCAGGCTCTGGGGGTTCAAACGAGCATAGCATCCCTCGACAGCTTGTCACACACAAAGACAGCGAGCAGTGAAACCACTCCAAGTGACCATCAGCCTGCTTGCTCCGATGCAGTGGAGATGACTAGCCAGTTCAACTCTAACTCTGCGAGCGGGATTGAGCTGTCGAACGATGTTGTCGTGAACGACGTTGAACCTACCCCGGTGGCTTCCGAGGCAGATCCAGATGTGTGAGTGACGAAGCCTCTCCGGCAACTAGAGTGTGCGTGCTTATGCTTTCAGCAGTCATGATGACTACCATGACGCGGTCTCTGAACATCAGGCTAAACTTACTCGGCTTGTGATCGCCACCCCGTAAGTCAATATCTGGGCTGATGTTCTTGACCTGATTGTTCTGTCTTTGAGCTTAGGGTCGCGCCGAGATCATTCAATCCCTACATGACGCCCGTGTCAAATCCTCGTCGCGTAGACCAAGCCACAGATTCACCTTTTTTCAACACGTCACCGACTCCCGCGAGTAGTAGCAGTGATGTCGAGACCGCTCTCAAGGAAGACGGCCTGGCATTGGACGAAGGCGCAAGAGATCTACTGCAGACTACGGCTAGATATCAGGGTACATTGGAGTACTGGTACAACGCATTCATTGCAACCTGTCGGAAGGTAAGGGTCTTACTTTAAGAAGAAGACGTTGCTGACATCATGCTCATCATTCAGGTCACCTCCTTGGAGGAAGAAAAGGAAGGGATACAGAAGAAATTCGACACTACCAAGAGGAAACTCGACGAAACCGAGCAACGTCTCTGTGAGGCCAATGCAGACAGGTCGAGTTTGAAGCGGACTGTACAACGACTTGGTGGTTTGATCGCAGCATTCACTGGACAGTGTCAAAAGGAGATAGCCACCCACAATCTCGATGAGCTTGAAATTTGAAGGCTAATCTTTTCGGAAGCAGATTTTTGAGTTGTAATATAGCTATAGTCTACATCATCTCCACGTACTGAAATTTTACTTGTACAATCAACCATTATCTTGCGCACCGCGGAACCGTATGAAGTATAGATGGGGGAGATAAGCATTGAATCTAACTGATATTACAATAAAGTAATGCTACAAACGTTAGAGTGGTAATACAGACGGAAACTTGATAGATAAGAAGTCCGGAAGTGAGCGATTATAATGTGCAACGTCCTTTGAGAAGTAGATTAATGGTCCATGATGAAAAGATTACGGCAAATGAAAATGAAATGAGCGCCCGGCGCCATTGTAAACACCATTTTGGAATCATGGACATGATCAGCAAGGGAGGATTATGGCAGGGCTAGCGGCACTTGATGCTGCGACGACGAGACGTGACGAGGACAAAGTCTTTTGGAAGGATGGAGGTCCGTTGGTGCCTACGGGTTACTCCGGTAATACGCTTCCATGCCTGGACGACCTGTCGCTCGATGAACTTTGAGCAGGACATGCGCGTCTTGCGCCTGTGATAGATTAATCAGTTGACGAGCACAACGGGCAATATTTACGGATCGCCTACATTGGTTTCGACTCCACGATCCAGGGCTCGGGAAGGTGTGAGGTGTGGTAAGCACGGTAGGGAGCCGTGACAGCCTTGGATGATGATGATGATGATGACATTGTGGAATCGTCTCAGACGAGTGAAATGAACGGACAGCCTGCGGAGCTCAGCTCTCGGAGATCGTTGGCAGTGGTTGGACGGGCACGGTGGCAAACGACGCGGGAGAAAATGCAGCACGAGAGTCAAGTTCTTATAGGTTACTCATGACAATAGGTGTGATCATGTTGAATTGGAAGCACGATGAGTATCATGGCATGGTCATGGCGATGTGGAAGCAAACGAAACAATAACACTTTCCAACTTGGGATTAGACCATTATATTATGTAATACTCCCTCGGTCCTCCGGTGTGCAAGGAGTCGTGGCTAGTGACGATCGATCGATGCTTGGATGGCCAACTTGAAGCTGCTTGGCTCGTGTGACGGTCGGCCCGGTTAATGTGTGGACCCTGTGGGGGACAACGTTGTGGATGCGCAGTCTCATCTGGGCGGCGCGGTGACACAGCCACTTGCCAACATAGCTCTTCTTCGACATTTCAACGTTTGTTGCGGTGGACGTTGAACGCATGTTTTTGCTCAAATTTGCGCCCTAAACGGCCGCACAGTGTCTTATTCAACTTTCTAGTCTGGTCCACGTTTTACGCTACGGTGGACCAACCCGAGTGCTGCCATCGGACAACTGTCAAAACTTGATAGGCTCTAGCTAGACATGCACCCTATGAATCACCCACCATCGACACGGTCACCCCCGACCCACATCGACTCATCCCGTCCGGACATCCCTCCCGCATCCCCCGGCGTCGCAACTAACGCGTCCCGCTTCCTCCTCTCCGTGCGAAAGTCCTTCAGTCCCCCCTCTTCCCCTCGAAGAAAGAACAACGTCAACCCGCCGGTCCGTCTTCCTACACTTCATGCATATTTCCCATCTCTCACATTACCCTCCGCCCAGCGAGGAGCCATGTATTCAACCCCTGAGGAGCGACACTCTCGCAATGCCTCACGTGCGGGTTTTTCGCGTCATCTCGACTCTCGCCCTACCATCGAGCAGATCGCAATGGGTCTCCATGTTTCACGCACACCCCATCTCAGACCCATCGCGGGCCCTTCTCTCCCCTCCCCTCCCCCGCGACGCAGCCTGAACGCTCCGGTCCACTCTTCCCGTGGCTCGTCTGACGATTTCCACGAGCACGAGACATCCACGCCTTCCTCCCGATATCGCACGCACCGGAGCCTCCCCCCTCCGTCACGTTCCTCGATGAAAAAATCGGCCCCCTCAGTGTCAACCCTTACCCAATCGCCGCAGCAATGTACAACATCCAAAGTTTCGCCATCAGTATCCACCAACGCCCCCGTTTCACAAACGCCATCGCGCCCATTATCGTCCTTGCGGGTTCGCATGTCCAAACTTTTTCCAAGCTATCGGCCTCTCAGTTTACCTTCCTCGCTCGGTCGTGCGAGCTCCTTCGCATCCTCCGCTAGTGATAGCACCAGACCAACGACCCCACGAAAGGCCGTCCGGTTCTCCGCGAATGTACTTGCAATAGAAGAGCGGTCGTCCTAGGGCCTCTCATGACATCATACATATTATTATGACCCTGTGGGGCCTTCGAGGGTGTTACGAGCATTTTTTATTATTCGGATTTACGCATGGACACGACACGTCATCAACTTTATATTTTTCGATATTTTATTCAAATGTAGCGCTTGAATTTGTTTTACGATGTTCGTTGGTAGAAGCCGGTTAACACGCATGTCATCATCTTGTGTGGCTGTGAGATGTGACTCCAAATCTCGACTGCGCTCACTGGCACCGTCTTGTCTTCTGGTCTCGACAGCAACGCACCCCCTGCATACCCTTTTCACGACTATATACGACCTCTCACTCCAGACCACCCCAAGCTTAGTGCCCCATCTACTATGGCAGTCGTAGAGACAGAGTACTATGACCTGGTATGCGATCGAATCATCCCGGGTGCCACTTTTTACCTGCTCACAATATTCTTGCCCCGGTAACCCTCGTAACAACAGCTGAGTGTCTCCGTCGATGTCAACGACACCGATTTGAAAAAGGCCTACCGCAAACAAGCGATGAAGGTTCGTGGTGGCATCTACATCACTTGCTTTGGCGCTTAGTGATCTTCATACCTCGTGCCGATCTCGTCCGCCCACTCACTTCCCGCGCTCTATTAGTATCATCCGGATAAAAATCCTTCCCCAGACGCCGAGGAGAAGTTCAAAGAAATAAGGCAAGTCGGTCACCACATCAAATAGAGGTATGGAATAGCTGTTGACGCGTGTGCCTCGTGTCCATAGCAAAGCTTATCAAGTTCTGTCCGATCCTGTAGGTGGCGGCTCGTTATCTACACTGGGCGGTACAAAGAAAATTGACACTTCTCCGGCACAGAATTTACGCGCGGTGTACGATAAGAATGGAAAGTCGATGGTAAGTCTTGTCTTGCTTGAAGATTTGCATCGGTGTCCTCAAGAGTGGGACAGGCCGACAAGGAAACCAGCGATCTGGATGACGCCGCCATGTTCTTCGCCAATGTCTTTGGCGGAGAGCGATTTAAAGAATACGTACGTTCTTCCGCTGCTTTCGGTCTGGTTCGTCTCAATATTTGCTAGATCGGGGAAATTTCCCTGATGAAAGAGATGACTTCTGTAGCCCAGACAGTGGCCACCGATGAAGAGCGCGAAGAACTTGAAAAGGAAGGTATCATTCTGCCCCATACGTCCGCTCAGGAAAAAGCTCCGACGCAACCCACGACACCTCCAACGGATTCTCTCTCACCGGGTCAAGCAGCCAAGAAAGTTGACAGTTCCGCACTCACGCTCAAAGTCTCGGTTAGTAACGACGACACACCCAATCGCGCGTCAGCAACCGACTCCAAGAATGCATCAAAGAGTGTCCCCACGTCGCCCTCGCAGGAGAAAGACAAAGATGCAATCCCAACATCCAGGAAACGCAATAGGTTGACGCCAGAGCAGAAAAAGAAGCTTCATGAACTTGAAGAGGAGCGAAAGAAGGCTCTGGAGGAGCGTGTGAATACACTCACGACCAAGTTGACCGATCGACTAAGGCCCTTGGTCGAAGCCAAACACCCTGGGGATGACGACGACCCAGAAACCATTGCATTCCGGGAAAAAGTTAGGCTCGAGGCTGAGGATTTGAAGCTGGAGAGCTTTGGCGTCGAGGTGGGTTGATGTTTACTCCCCAGGTAATGTGTATTCAAGGCCCTTGCATTTAGTTGCTGCATGCCATTGGCACCGTCTACATCATGAAGGCCACTTCGTATCTGAAATCGAAGAAGTTTCTTGGACTGTGAGTCGTCGCGGTCTTGTGTACCTCCAAAGTTCACAGCGTTCCTAGTGGCGGCTTCTGGTCTCGGATGAAGGAAAAAGGTACGGTGGCAAAGGATGCGTGGGGTGTCATTGGTAGCGCGTAAGCTTCTCAACAAGTAAACACGAAAAGGTCGCTCACGAAACTCTGTGCGATCATATCAGGCTTAGCGTCCAATCACTGATGCAGGAGATGGAGAAGATGCAAGCTAAAGATGAGGTGGATGAAGAAATCTTGCATGCTATGGAAGAAGACATGACTGGCAAGGTATATATAATTCACACCACGTGCCTCGTAATGTGACTACATTAATTACCTCGTGTCACAGATCTTGCTGGCCTCTTGGCGGGGAACGCGTTTTGAAGTCGTGCAGGTGCTACGAGAGGCAAGTCTTGTCTCTGCTTGAAAGATCGTTTGGTAGTCTGAACCTCGATCAGGTCGTGGATGCTGTCCTCAAAGATCGCGAAGTTTCTGACTCGGTACTTGTGAACCGTGCCAAGGTATGGCTACTTACATAAATAATGGCGATAGCTCTGGCTTCTTACTGAGGATCGGAAGGGTTTATTGATTATCGGGCGCATCTTCAAAAATGCAGTGCCGGATGAATCTGACGAAGAACGTCGAGAACTCGAACGGTATGTTGTAATGACAATACCTCGGCTAGTGAAGGACTAACTTCTCATTCCCACGTTCAGTATTGTCGCCGAGGCTGCCGCTGGCAAGTCGAGACATCATTTGCGTGCCCATGCGAGGCCACGAAGAGACGGCAAACATACGCCACCCAAAGAAACCACGGACGTCGAAGACATAGGGGCTTCCCGCCCCTCCTCGTAAGACGCGATACCGAATTTCTTTCATGTATATATTTCCGTCTCACTGATTTGTGTGACTTTCCTATTTCTAATCTGCATGTGTCTCGAGATGCATCTGCCATTTGGATACAATCATATAGAGATTTGGCTTCTTGTACTTAGGGTATGGGTATTACTGTTACACACCATCAACAACCGAGTGGCATCTGCCGAATACCACTTCACCATCCACCAGGGGTACCGAGAGTTCGTTCGTGTTCTTCTTTCACCTGTCCGGCAAACATCGTCGGTACCGCGTAAGGGCAATGACCAAGTGACCTACCTCAGCGTAAAATTGATCGTTGGCGAGAATAAGGAATCCTGTCTGTGCTAGACCTTTGGTTACTGACATGCACAGTTTATGAGCCTCTGTGCTCCGTGCAGAAATTGCAAACGCTGGTGTATGATTCCCTCCCTGTGGTTGCGAAGGGATAGCTACGTTGTACGTGAAAGAATGAGCTGGACGTCCACGCAATGAATTCTAGCACCCCAATTCTCACCGAAAGCTGGATGCAGCGATGGCATCTCTAAATATATATATATTTAAACCACAGTCAGTTGTGTGTGTGTGCCTGAAGGTGATGCACTTGCCGAAAGAGACGTTACCCTATGGGGAAGTAGTGGTTTGTCAGTTCGCATCAGATCAGTCATTCAGCTCCGGGGCGATCGGCAGAAAAGCTCACAAAATCTGTAGAAGCCCCGAAAGAGACTTGCTCTGCGGTCATCCCAAAACAACTAGTCATTGTCTGCGAGAAATATCTCCCTGGGAATAATGTTGAGGGAGCATAGGATCGGCGGATTTGATCCAACATACCCAGGACAGCGTTCTGTCGCAATTCGTAGTAGGCTTTGCTATCAGTGATCTTGAGACGGCATCCGGTCGCAATAGATGCCCCACTTGATTCGGTCAAAAACACGACTCACGGCCCGGGGGCGAGTGACAACTTGAAGCCTCACCTGAAGCACGCCGCGACTCTTTCCCTCAGACGTTGCAACTGAACGCGATCAGGAGTGCGGAGAAGCCAATGCATCTGAGCGTAGTCGGGTATCACTGATAAGATAAAACGCGTCTGTCACGTCCGTCAGTCCAATCTGTGAGATCTTACCATTTATTCCACCTTTGCAGCCCTGGATGGCACCGGTGACTCTGTGATCAGGTTTCATCTGCTGACGGAGTACAGAGACGTTCGAGTATGCAAGGAATGCGGCGTCGAGGGCATTCGAGCCTTCCCATGGGGAGTTCCCGGCGTGAGCTCTAATTTATCTGTGAATCTGAACAAAGCCCTACGTGTTCGACTTACGACTGGCCAAAAAATTCGACGTCGATCGGTTGCATAGCCAAGCATGATCCTGTGGAAAAGGAATTGGCGGGACCTGTCGAAGGATGACACCTGCGCAGCACGGTCAGTGAATTTTACTAATCGGACAAGCTGCCAGCACAGACATTATGCATGCGTCCATCCCGGCATAACCGCCACGCTCAAGTAGTATGATTTTTCCACCGCCACTTTCCTCGCCTGATCGGATTATATATATTTAAATTCTGTTCTCTGCCACCATCAGTCCTAACTTACCGGGTGTTCCCAGTAGAACGACCTTGCCAGTGACGTTGTGAGCCAACAATGCGGATTTTATTGCGATGGCTACCCCGACGCCGCTCACAGCGATCAGATTATGACCACATGCATGCCCAATCAAGGGCAATGCGTCCATCTCGGCGTTAACGCCAATGATTCTTCCTCCCTTACCGTGGGTGAACTCGGCTCTCCAAGCAGTCTGGAGGCCGAGATAGTGGCGAGTCACGATAAAACCGTGACTTTCCATAAAGGACGCCAGCGCATCATGTGCGTAACTGCGCAAGGGGTCATGTGGAGCGGAACGATATTTAGTAATGCGGACGTACTATTCCTCGAACATGAGCTCGGGGTGGTCTGCGACAAGACGTCTGCAAAGTGTACAATTCTCATGTCAATGTCTACCTACCGTGGATGCCAAGACTCAGGGATCTCAGGGCGGGATCAATCGTATCTATTGTGGAGACAATGGTCGTCATGAAACCGTACGGCGCGTCGAAGTTGGACATGGTCCCGGAGTAGGTGGGAGGGGGACCGAGGGATTGGATGGCTGGACTGGAGCAGAAGTCGCAGCAAGATTCAAAGGATATGGGAATGTCATCATAGGTTGCCTGGAGCGGGATTGTCAGGAAACGCGAGCATCCAAAAACGAGTAAACGGACCAGGACGCTGTCGAGGGTGAGGTCCGGTTTCTTGGCCGACCGATCCGGTGTGTTATTAGTTGTACACGGTTGGTTCGCTGGACCCGGTGGAGGGGGAGGGTTCGGTGTACGGAAACGCCTCAGGGAAAAACAAGAGTTGTGTCCGTGGTTATCCAACGGTGGAACATGCATTTGGATGATGGTGGTGTGAAGGGGAAAAGTGACGACAGGGAGCTTTGCATGGAAAAAAATGGCGTTTATCAATGGTATTCAAGCGGGCGCCAACTGCACCAATCATAAGCTTAGCACTGGCTGAGTACCCATCGCATCTCGTGTGATCCGAGTTCCGCAGAAAACGGACTTGTTATGTAAGCGTACCCGCGGGGCTGGAAATTTAATCTACCTGTTCACGTCAAACCATCATGGCTTGCCTGCATCTCTTTCACCGGGAGAGTCCTTCCCGACCTTCGAGGCGTCCAGTCGGCCTCGTGTCCTTTTTGTCATAAGTGCTGCGGTTCGGAGCAGTTTCGTGTTTCACCGTAGAAATGGAGTAGAGACTCGCGCGAGGCGGGGCCAAGCACTCCGAGTCGAAAGCAGCGGATCGGGGTACTTGATTAAGGGACGTG
>JBBPPQ010000268.1:0-18940 GCA_038092035.1 Leccinum disarticulatum
GACTCCGCACCATTGTCGAAGACGAGAAGGGAGACGACAGTCGGCGAGCGTCTTTGCGACGTTCCCTAGCCGCTAGGATCCTCTAAAGATGAAGATAGTCAGTAAATAGGTAGCGGGGTGCGCCATCCTACCTTATTATCGCCTGAGAAAACAAAACATCCAGTGGCATCGTCAAGAGATTTGCCGTGCTAATAATTAACGAGGTCGCCAGAGGGCGGCGAGACGCCGCACCATTGTCGATGTGGACAACGGAGACTGCAGTAGGCGAGTGCCTTTGCGGCGGTCCCTAGCAGCACGGATCCTCTAAAGATCAAGATAATCAGTAGTTAGCTACCGTTATCCGCAATCCTACCTGGTAATGGCCTGAGAAAGCAAACCAAGTGGTAGAGACGCGCTGTCCTCATGATTAAAGAGGTCGCCGGACAGTGGAGGCGAGACAACGCACCGTTGTCTTAGTCGAGGGAGACGGAAGTCGGCGAGTACCTTTTCGGCGTTCCCTAGCCGCTCGGATCCTCTCAAAATGAAGGTAGTCAGTAGGTAGCTACCGAGATACGCCAGCCTATGGTTATCCCCTCAGTGAGAAGGCAAAATATCGAGTGGAAACGTCGAGCGACGCGCCGTCCTCGTATCACCGGAGGGTGGCGACACGCTGTACCGTTTTCGATGTCGACAAGGGAGACCACAGTCGGCGAGTGCCTTTGCAGTGTTCCCTAGCCTCTCGGATCCTCTATAGATGAAGATAGTCAGTACATAGGTAACGGAGTACGCCATCCTACCTGGTTATGTTCAGGTGATTGTGACAGAGGGCGACTCGGAGCTGCTATTCAACTTTAAACAGTGTAGACTGAACGTGCGTGTTACGGTGCTGCCATGCCTCGCGCGCACGTCTTGTCGGCAGACCTCCCACCACGAATCCCTGTATTTTGCAAGCCGGCTGCCAGCAGTGACGCCTACCAGCGTCTCGAGGCGAGAGCGCCAGCCCGACGATGTACGAACTGAAGGCCGGCTTTTCCCTCTATCGTATATCCTGTTGCCTAGTCAGCATCCCGTGAAACAGAACCGAGATGTCATCGACTTACTACGTCCATCCATGAAGAAAACAATGAGTGCAAGGACGATTCAGATAAGGCTGATGCGTAGTACTAGTGGTGTTCAAATCGTGTAGTGTAAGGCGAGTAGCTGAGTCGACATTGAAATCTGAGTTTGCTAGAGCCCAGGGGACAATGGTCGACCCAGAACGAGGACGGCGGACAGTAGTGGGGTACTCAGTCACAGGGCGATCAGTGGAGCAGCGGGTCCGAGACAGTGCGGCGCTGTCAATGGCTGGGGAAAACAACACAATTCCCACGGACATAACAAATTATTGGCCGCGCGGACACGCGGAACTGCGGCTTGGGCCGCCGTCTGATCCTTGATCCAGATATGATCGGATTCTCGGAGTGTGACTTGGGGCTTTATAAACTCGTCGAGTTGTCGCACACTCAGAGCCGCTGCTTCTTCGAATCACCACCACTATGTCCGAGCCCGAGCCTTCAATTTACTGCCAGTATTGCCATCATCCCTACAATGTCTGCCAGTGCCGTAACTCAGGTCCTGCCTGTGTTCCTCACTGGGATGCTCCACTCGGACCACTCCCTGGCACCAAGTAAGTTTTGGTTCACATTGATATGTTGGAACTTATTGTGCAACTTTGTGCATATCCCAACATTGTGCCCACTGGCACTGGTAGCATGACAGGAAGTGTATTTAGTACTCAGTATGCCACTGGCACTCAAGATTTCACTCAGACTGGCAGGTAAGTTTTGACTTACATGTATCTTGGGACTGACTACTAGAATTTTTTGGTATAAACCCTCGGGCCATTGCCCAATTGTCCCACAGTGGCATGGTGCTAGAGGCTGGAGGGAGATTTATCAATACTCAACTTGGCACTCATACTAGTATGACACAAGACTCCACTGGCAGGTAAGTGTTGATTTATTTGTATCTTGGAACTGACCACTCATTTCCCAGCAGCATGGTGCTTACAGGAGGTGGATTTGGTGACAGTACTACTCACCATCATGGCACTGCTACCCAAGACTCTGGGTAAGTGTTGATTTATTTGTATCTTGGAACTGACCACTCATTGCCCAGTAGCATGGTGCATACAGGAGGTGGATTTAGTGACAGTACTCACCATCAAGACTCTGAGTAGTAAGTGTTGATTTATTTGTATCTTGAAACTGACCACTCATTGCCCAGTAGCATGGTGCAAGTTACTACAGGAGGTGGATTTGGTGACAGTACTCACCATCATGGCACTGCTACCCAAGACTCTGGGTAAGTGTTAATTTATTTGTATCTTGGAACTGACCACTCATTGCCCAGTAGCATGGTGCTTAGTACAGGAGGTGGATTTAGTGACAATACTCACCATCATGACACTGCTACTACCCAAGACTCTGGGTAAGTGTTGATTTATTTGTATCTTGGAACTGACCACTCATTTCCCAGCAGCATGGTGCTTACAGGAGGTGGATTTGGTGACAGTACTCACCATCATGGCACTGCTATCCAAGACTCTGAGTAAGTGTTGATTTATTTGTATCTTGGAACTGACCACTCATTGCCCAGTAGCATGGTGCTTACAGGAGGTGGATTTAGTAACAGTACTCACCATCAAGACTCTGAGTGAGTGTTGATTTATTTGTATCTTGAAACTGACCACTCATTGCCCAGTAGTATGGTGCTTACAGGAGGTGGATTTAGTGACAGTACTCACCATCATGGCACTGCTACCCAAGACTCTGGGTAAGGTTAATTTATTTGTATCTTGGAACTGACCACTCATTGCCCAGTAGTATGGTGCTTACAGGAGGTGGATTTACTAGTGACAGTACTCACCATCATGGCACTGCTACCCAAGATTCTGGGTAAGTGTTAATTTATTTGTATCTTGGAATTGACCACTCATTGCCCAGTAGCATGGTGCTTATAGGAGGTGGATTTACTAGTGACAGTACTCACCATCATGGCACTGCTACCCAAGACTCTGGGTAAGTGTTAATTTATTTGTATCTTGGAATTGACCACTCATTGCCCAGTAGCATGGTGCTTAGTATAGGAGGTGGATTTACTAGTGACAGTACTCACCATCATGGCACTGCTACCCAAGACTCTGGGTAAGTGTTAATTTATTTGTATCTTGGAACTGACCACTCATTGCCCAGTAGCATGGTGCTTACAGGAGGTGGATTTAGTGACAGTACTCACCATCATGGCACTGTTACCCAAGACTCTACTGGCAGGTAAGTGTTGATTTATTTGTATCTTGGAACTGACCACTCATTTCCCAGTAGTATGGTGCTTAGAGCAGGTGGATTTAGTGGCAGAAGTCATCATTATGGTAGTAATTCAGAAGACTATACTGGCAGGTAAGCATGATGTTATTTGTATGTTGGGACTGACAGTATTCAATAACATATCACACCATTCACTACTCCCAGAAACATGGTGCTGGCAGGACAAGTTGGAGGTGAATTTAGTCGCAATACTGCTACTCACTATGGCACTGGTACACAAGACTACAACCTGAGGTAGATACTTTAAATTGTTGTTATTTCAATATGTTTCCAGTGAAACTGATTACATGATGTTATAGTCCCTCAGACTACTTTGCAAAATGCTTCAATGCTTCAGCAGACAGCTCTCTTAGTCAGTGGAATAACACACAGACACCAATCAAATCTACCTCTTCTTGGCAAGCTATAGTAGCCAGTGCCAATGATGTTACAACAAGAGCTCTGAATACTCAAACATTGGGATGGAAACAGGACTTGTTACCAGTGGTAGTGTTATCACCCCAGGCTGGTCAGCAGGAACAAGAAGGTACTGCTAGTAATCCAAGTCAGACCAGTCAACTTGAAGCCTCAACATCTGAATCAACTGGTGGTGCCACTAATGTGTTGAATTACTCCTTGCCAACTCCAATACATTTTTCAACTTCATGTATGCAGAAGATTAAACTGTTTCTCTATCTGAAGCTTACTCAAGTTCTTTGTAGCTCTGTTTGTGAACACCTTGCAGCATGCTGGAGCTAGGAACTGGGTCAAGATTCTGGATACTGCATCTATCAGGTTGTGTAGGGAACTCTGTGAATCCCTGACACATACCATTCCATCCAAAAAAGCAGAAAGCATCCTTATTGGAACAATGTTTGACTTTTCAAAGACTGTCCAAATCTTTCAAGCAGATTGGAACTTAGAGAGGAGTGAGTTTCTAATTTCAAGTTCAGCTGAATCAGAATTAATTATGGTCATTGGCACCAGCTCCCATTTCACTCTCCAGTGGCCAGGATGCAGTCACTGCCATGTCAGACTTGACTTTCAAGGACTTTTTTATCAGGGAGCTGAGAGGAGTATCTGAGAGATTTGCTAATTATCTGTGGTCTCAAGCAATTGAACTTGTGGCAGCAAAATCTACTGTGCAACTTCCAAGCATTCTTCCAAGGCTTCACCATGCTGTCAATATCACTCAGTTGAATTTCTGGACACATGAACCAACTCAATATGGTTATGAAATCTTTCATGGAAGGAGATGGGATCAAGCTGATCAAGATGATGTCTTGGTAGGTAATATCATCAATATATTTAAGTAAAGGCTCATTTCTGTTTCTAGGTACCATTTGGTCATGCTGCATTCCAGAAGTTGTTTTGGCATGCTGCATATGCAACTGGCCATCAGTACCATTTCCATCTACTTGATCGTGACAATTCTGTCATGGTGTCAGGAGATAGTGTTTCATTGGCTACTGCAGCCACTATCTGTGGTTGGGTAAGTGATTTCAAGTTGATTCCATTATATTATATTTTGACTCTTGACTCACTGTTTTATTGAAGATCATTACTGCTGCTCCTCAGTGCCTACAGCAGCAAGGACAGATGTTGAAGTGGTGCTCTCAAAAATACAAGAAAGAGGCTCTGGCTGCTAGCAAGAATATTCACACCTTTTTCCAGCAGATTGTACTTGGGATGCCTGGAAAGTCACCTGCTGAGCAAAGGGTTTGGTCAGAAGCTCTTTATCAATTTCTTAGAAAGTAGTAGTCCTTCATCAGAGGCTCCTAGAAAAAACCAAATGGCAACTTGAATGTACTAGTAGTAGGACAATGTAGTCCATGATATAGCCCAATTGAACATCACTCATAGATGATTTCTCCCTTTTATGGGATATTGCTATGACATACTAGTAGAGACTGAACTTCTCAATGGCCACTACCAATGAAAACAAATCTGTAATTATTGACAACAACTTAGGGCATTTTCACAAGCAAGCCAATTAAATAATCACACCTAAGCAGTGTAAATCATCGGAAAAGATATAATAACAACGAGCAAAGCAAAATACATAAGCATGACAAAGTTGAACCGTAGATAAAAATTCTAAATCTGCCCGTCCAACTCGCTAACCGTGACTTTGTGAGCTTTGTGGTGCTATGGCGTGTCGTCGTCGTCGTCCCGTCCCGTTCTGTTCCCCCCATTCCGGTCGTCGTCGTCATCGCGTCGTGGTATGTCAGTGCCACAGCGTGTTGTTGACGTTGTCGCCGTTGTCCGGTCCTGTTCCCGTCGTACCGTCATCGCGTTGTGGTATGCTGGTGCCACGGCGCGTCGTCGTCCCGTCCCGTCCCGTTTCCCCCGTTCCAGTCGTCATTGTTGTCGTCGCGTCGTGGCATGTCGGTGCCACGGCGTGTTGTCGACGTTGTCCGGTCCCGTTCCCTCCGTTTCCGTCGTATCGACATCGAGTCGTGGCATGTCGGTGCCACGGCGTCGTTGTCGTTGTCGTCCGTCCCGTTCCTCCCGTTCCCGTCATCATCATCATCGCGTTGTGACATGCTGGTGCCACAGCGTGACGTCGTGGTCGTCCCGTCCCGTCCCCCCCATTCCAGTCGTCGTCGTGCTGTCTGGTCCCCGTTCCCTTCTTCTTTGTCGTCCCGTCCCGTCCCCCCTGTTCTCGTCTTCGTCGTCCGTCGTGGCACACCATTGCGTCGGTCGACGCGTCGCGGTGCCACGTCTTGCGAGTCGTGGTGATGGTAGTCACAGTGGTGGCTCCGTTCGTCGATGTCGCGTCGTGGCACGCCGTTGCGTCAGTCGATGCGTCGCGGTGCCACGTCGCATCGTTCGTCGTCGTCGTCCTGTCCCATTCCCCCCATTTCCGTCTGGCCGATTCCCGTTCCAATCTTCGTCGTTGTCGTGTCGTGGTATGCTGGTGCCACGGCGTGTCGTCGTCGTCATTGTGACGGTAGTGGTGGTGGTGGTGGTGGTGGTGGTGGTGGTCAGTGCGAGGTGGCAGTGGCGGTGTGGTAGTGGCGGCGGTGGCGGCGTTGCGCGAGCGATGGAGGGGAGTGAGCGCTTGAGCGGGGGGTGGGGGTGATGGCAATGAGGGGGGCTTACCGTCTGTCCAGCGTGTCGACACGTCGACCCGTTCAAGTTGTTGTCGGTGTCGCACGCGTTGACGGTGGCAATGTGGTGGTAGCACACCGACTTGTCGTGCTAGAGGGAAGGTGAGGTGGGTGAGAGTGAGGGCAAGGAGATGAACTTACGCATCACATCGAGTCGCTGCGTCGACTCATCTAAGTACATAGTACTAAGTGCGAAATAAGTAGTTATAACTTGAATGATGTAAGGAACTAGATGCAGGGCTGCACTTCGTCGGCAAATACCTTCAAGTTGTTTACTGTTTTTATTCAACTCTCCTAGGACCTACTACTAGGCCTGCCTGTATTCACTTTCTTGGAGGTTCGCGTCCGTAGTCAATGTAGTTTACTTAGTGAAATACCAACCACTGCTACTGTAGTAGACTATTCAAGTTTCCAGTAGATCTCGCCGCCCAAGCTTCAATGCCAGTGAATGAATAGGTCGTTGACGGAGCACGCGTTGGGCATTGCACGACAGTTTGGTTTAGTTGGTACGATCAAGGCTATGCGATTACCATAGATACAGTGACAACGTTGTTGAAACGTTGCTAATGCCACGCCGGTGATGAAAATATACATGTACATATATCCTTCGAGTCAGGATACTCACCAGGCCCCAGGTTGTCCCGCAGGCTGTATCTTGATCAACAGAACCGAAAATCCCTCGTACGTGTACGCACACGTTGACGAGCCTTCCACCGCCCGGAGATTGTCCATGTACAGATTGATCACCAAGCACGCAAATTCGCGCACGAACTGCACGTGTTGGTTGTCCCGCGCGTCCGCACCCGAAACGAATCGTCGTATTGGTTTTCGATTCCCAGCGGATGCTCATACCTAGAAAAAAATTACAATAAAAAAAGGCACGCCGGGTCAGGAGCGGAACAGAGAAAAGCAGAAAACAAAACCACACCTTTGACCACCATCCTCTGCGCCTCGTTCCGATACTCGGTGACGAGCCACTCGATTCCCTGATTATGCTCTATCAAACCCAACGTCTGCCCATACAACCCGCTCTTGAAGTCCTTGTCTATGTCCGAAAGTCCAACCACATCAGAGTCCAGACCTCCCTGAACAGTGTGATCATCTGCGGATCAACGTTAACCGCGAGCCAGAACCCGTCCCACTGTGCCGGATGATCTCGAACAGACGTCCGTTCACGGATATGTCTCGTCGGTGCTATGTGTCAAAGACCAGTCAGGTGTCGAACTTCTTGCGCAATGCAATTGATTCAGACTGCAGCTTTTGACCCTCTGCGCATAATTCCCAACATTTTGTCCGAGCACGTCTTCAACACGTTTCATGTAGGCCAGGAGTTGATCAATTTGTTGAGCTCCGTATCTGAGACACGTCATTATGATATTTGACCTGGAAATGATGGCGTCAGCCAGCGCGGTTCAAGAGAAGTGACGCAATGTGTGCCTTATTGTGTAGACGATTAATGACAGAGTCGGTGAGTAGGATTGATCGGGATTATCTGCACGCCATGTGAACTCAAGGTATTAAGAAAAGACAACGACTACCTTTGCTCGAATGAAAAGCGTATTAAACTCCCATCCGTGCGAGTTCCTACGCCTGGAAGATGAAAGATTGGCGAAATTCGTTCAAGTTGTCGAGGTGAAGAGTCAAATAGTCACGGTCGAGTCGAGTCATAGTGTTATGTAATCTTTTTCCACGGGTGTTATGTAAATACTTGGCGACTGCCATCAGTGTATACAACTTGAATGTGCGAAACTTTGCTTATCCGCGCGCCAAGTCTATGCAGCGGGTAATACACGCCCAATAACAATCTAGCGTCCTCAGTATACGCATTTCCGCCATCGCCCTCACCATCCCACCATGGCGACAACAACACATGGCGACAACAACAACTTGAACCGTCTCTGTGTTTGCCACCGTTGCCATCCCCATCCCACTGCGACAACGACAACGACAACGACGTCGATGACGGACCCTCCCCTCCCCCTCCCCATCTCACGGCGACGATACCATCGCCGTCTGTCCCCATCCCCTTCTCTGTCTCCCCAGCGTGCAGAAGCGATCACGCAACGCGCACGATCGTGTGCGCTGCGTAGTCGCTGCTGCATGCTGCTGTCGCTGTCGTTCTCGTGATTTCCTTCGCCCTCCTCCGCGTCTCCCCCTCTCCATCCTCATCCCAAGACGCCGACACGATGATGACACGACGACATGTGCCATCACCCTTGCCATCCCCGTCCCAGACACGACGGCGAGCGGCCCTCGCCCTGTCTGTCCTTGCCCTCCCCATTCCTATACCCCTCTCCCTTCCCATTAACAACCATTGCCGTCGCTGTCGCCCTGTCTATCCCATCCCTATCCCCGTCCCTCCAGCGTGCAGAAGCGACCACACAACGCGGACGATTGTGTGCGCTGCGCAGTCGCTCTCGCGATTGCCCTCGTCCTCGCCCTCCACTCGCCCCTCCCCATCCTTATCCCAGACGACGACATGACGACGACGACAGTCACCCTCGCCCTATCTGCTAATGCCCACCCCATCCCCAAATTCCCCGTCCCCGTCCCCCTGGCAGCGTGCAGAAGCGATCACACAACGCGCGCGATTGTGCGCGTTATGCAGTCGCTCCTGCACGCCGCCCTCGTCATCTTTTTGGTCGCATACCCACGGCGCGGGTACGGGTGCAGGTAGTAGGGGTGTCATGCCTGCACCCGTGCCATACCCTAAACCAGGGAGACGGACTCAAACTCGGAAGCACGGATGGTGAAGGCGCCGAGTATGACTCGGAGGGAATGAACGGCCCGACGCCGTGACTCAAAGTTCTGCAGCGGGAATTCTAACAACGGGATACCATTGCGGACCGCATCAAAGCACGGCGGAACGTAAAAGCCAGCAGATGAGCAGCATTATTGATTTGGACACACGCTGGCACACACGGGGAACATAGTTCGGGCAGCCGATGAATATGTATGCCTCATCATGATTTGGTCATTTCAAGTTAACGTTATTCCTATTTCTGTTCATTGCGTACAACTCAAACCATCTGCTCGCATATCAAAACATATATTGACCGATCTGAGCACTGTCAGTAAGTTGTCACATGGGGACTCGGACTGTTCTAAACGTCCATTGACAAGCAAGGTTTTTGCCAGCGCCAGCAGGCAATCGGAGTAAGCAATGTCAACCTAAATCAGTACCGAACCAACGTACCAGCAGGCTCCGGGCGGTCCTGGACCGGAGAGATGCCAAAACAACAAGACGACAAAAGTACAGAACAGTGTTAATCGTTAATCCTTGGAGAATAGACACCGACCTTGCTACCTGGACTTTTCGTGAACCCAGCGCCGCACAGTTCCACAGTCCACTAGAATTGGGGTACGAAGAAAGACCGCCGGTTGGGGAAGTGTATGAAGCACCGAGTAAGAATACGGGAGTTCGTCGAGATCGGGTGAGTGGATAGTGGAGCCGCTGCGAACTGTCAGCTGGGCGGGTCAGATCAGGGTGGGGAACAAAAGGTGGAGAGGGTGGTGTCGTCGTCTGTATCTTCCTCAGCGACATTCAAGTTGACGACGTACAGGACGCAGACGCCCTCCGCACTGGCAGCGAACCGACTTGTCCTCGAAACAGAGGAGCTCACTCGTGCCTACTAGTGTTACTGTGAGGTGAGGTTGGGAGGTGTTTTACCTCAAAATCAATCGCAATGGCTCTCCAAAGTTGTGCCGTGAGCAGACATCTTCAAGTTAAAGGTAAGTAAATTTGAACAGCTTCACAGTCGCTAGGAATGTGACGACTCCGACCTCCTATCGTCTACCACACTACTAGTTGCTCTGAGATTCTGTGGTCATTGTTTCACGGCTGCGCGGGATGGGTTTGAGCCTGGAGACCAGGAAGAGGACAAAAGGAGGCAATCGGCCTCGACTCGGGCTGAGGCTAATTATTGAGATCTGAGATTTTGCTTGGTCTTGTTGTTGACTTTATATAAAAAGAACGTAGTAGTGATTCCGAGTTACTTCAAAAACTTCCACTTTTCTCTTGTCGGTCCACATGGAAGCGTTGCAAACCCAGGTCAAACATGCACAGATACCATTCTCGTTGTATGTGAACATGGCGTTGATTTCACTGTACAACATTGCTAGAACAACAAGTTTATAGCTTCGTCTCTCTCCTTCGAGAAATAGCCAGCATCCCACAACCAGAACGAAGCGATCGCATAGCAAGTCCAACGCGTCCACCAGTGGGAACTCTCCTCGCACTGTCGCCAAGAGGTGGATAGAATAGAAGCTTCGAGGAAAATTTATTCCCCGCTTCCGCACGGTACTACCGCATCGGTGTTACGACTCCTATTCCCAGAAGACGATACAGGAGGCGCTCCTCGCAAAATACCTCTCCCAGTGCTTGGATTCGTCCACTGTCTTTACTGGTACTGCAAAGCGTCTGACTCTGAGAGAGTTCCAGTGGAACGGGGAGTCCGCTTGCGGTTGCCTTGGCGAGGAACTTACTAAATACGCCGTACCTGGAACAGAGGTGCCTTTCGAACAACTGATCTACACGTTATCATAGGCCATGTTGACGCATTAATTCAGAACGTCGTCGAACCCCAGAGTCTTCAAGAGATCGACGCACTCTTGGACGAACTGGCGTCCACGTCCCTTTTCTCCCACAAGTCCTTTCACAAAGGAAACGCGTCCTCGTCCACTGACAAGCGCTCCAAGCCTTCGATATTACGCTCTCTTTATGATTCCCTTCCAGCTACCGATGCTGCCTTTCTCACTCAGATCATTCTCGAGGACTTGCGTCCCTTGCTGTACTCGCCCCCAGCTGCGACGACGAGTCGAGTCCTGCTCGACTACAACACGCGCAGCAAGCAAGTACTGACGAGAGAACAGTTCATGAAAGAATGGGACCCCTCTGGATCTAAGATCAAGATGTACAGAGTACGGGCAAGCCTAGGCGAGGCTGCGATGGGTCCCGAGGCAGGCGGTACGCTCGTAGCCGCTCACCCGCGCTAGGGCGTGCCAGCGGGGGTACCCAAGTCGGCAAAAGGCCGGAGCCCCCTGCACGCTCTCGAGCTTTTAGATTCCGATGGTGAGATATGGGCTGAGATGAAATATGACGGGGAACGAGCCCAGATTCATGTCCGGTTCTGCGAGGATGAAGAAACAAGGATCGCTATATTCAGCAGGAGCAAGAGGGACTTGACCTTGGATCGCATTACCGTGCATCCGTAAGTGTTTTCTCCCCGAGATCGAACGTCGAATTGAACGGGGAGAGCAGAGTAATCAAGGCGGCGTTGCGTGGATTCGAAAAGCAAGATGTCAATATCATCGTAGACGCTGAGATGGTAGCGTTCTCAGACGAGAGGGACGCCATCGACGGTCAGCTCGATCCCTCTACTCGGTCGTTTTGATCATGAAAAGGTCCAATCAGAGTTCTGGCGGATACGCAGCCTTGTCGCGCGTACGGCGCACTGGCAAGGAGCTCGAGCTACTAAACTTGCCCAAGGAAGAGCAAAATGATTCTCAGTCTCTGTAAGTGCTTTGATTCCCATTGCACGATGATGGTTCTTTTAATGCGTGAACAGCGACTCGTGTCCTTCTCTTCATTCAGCTTACACGGAATCTTTCCACCTTGCTCTCGTGTTTTTCGATATCCTTCTGCTTGGGAATACATCGCTCCTGAACGTGCCATATTCGATGCGACGTTGCATGCTTGAAAGCGTCATCCATGAAAAACCGGGGCGGGCCATGATCGCTGAGCGCTTCAAAGTATTTAGTGGTCCAGAGCTGTGCATCGAGAGTGCCACCAAGAATCTACGAGAAAACACATAGCGGAGTGCCAAGAAGGTCTGGTTCTCAAATCGGGGATGAGCAAGTATGGAGATTGGAGGTTGCCATGGGTCAAGGTACGCAAGCACGTTGAAACGACCCCTCTTCTAACCCCTGTGTTCGATGAAAATAGCTGAAGAAAGACTATATTCCCGAGTATGGGGACACCATCGATCTTGTCGTGATTGCTGCTTCATGAGAGAGGGATCACGCAACCAGAATAACGCCTACCTCGGAGCTCCCTTGCGCGATCCTTCTGGTTTAGTTGGGCATTCAATATTCCACCTCAAGGGCCTTAGTACCTCCCTCGACCCTCACAACATTTTACGTTGGTGCACTCGGAAATTCTTCTCAGTGCACGGCCAATGTAAGTCCCTTTGTTCGATACGCGCTCGTCCGAGGATCGACATCCTTTGTAGCCCCAAGTGAAGCCCCATTTCGTTGTATATTTCACTGCTTTGTACGGCCTATTTCGGGAACAATTGGAAGAGTTCAACTTTTGGCTACGGTCAGACACGGTCGACGGTGCGAGATAACGCAGGGACCGACAGGTACATACTCCTGGGTGAAGAAAAAAAGCACTTTATTAGGACAACTTTAGGACGCTACTAGTAGTAAGACTCTAAGTTGGAAAAGTGACTCGACCTGGTCATTTCCACGATTTTTTTGGACGAGCGATAAACATTATGTAGCAACTGGCTGACCTAGTCCTACATAACACGCTAACTTGGTGGCAGTCGAGACTGCCGATCCGAGGAAATGCAGCTTACGTACGCCCCGTGGTGTGCGGGGCAGCCTGAGTGTGGGACTCTGCGGTGGGACTCATCTCCGTCCAGCGGAGGGCCGTGGCACCGTGATACCTACTTTTAAAAACCTCTAGTGAGTCAGTATTTACTATTGGCTGATGTGATTCTAGGTGTGGTGGGTCCGGTCGGACATGAGGGATTGGTGGGGGTAGCCAGGGGTCAATATGTAGTAGTAGTCGGGTGTTTATTTTGGTCAGCCATTGAGTCGTTATGCGTTATGCATCATACTAGGCACGATTCGGGTTGGGTCATGTTGGTAGGCAGGGTGTGACCTGGTCAGAATCGAATGAGTGGATTGCGGCGAATATCTAGACAGTTTGCGGGCCAATTGTCGTATGATCCTTTCTTATTACTGTAGAAGCTTTCACAAAAATTTTGCATGTGTTATTTTGAAGCACTCTGACTCAGAGTCTGCCCAGCCTGCGGCCCGGAAGTGCGGCGCGCTGTGTCCACACCGCAGATCGCTGAGTTTCGTGCAGCTCTAAGATAAAAGAACTACAGGCCCCTGGCAGGCCCGGGGGTAATACTCACAGACTCACACATATCTGATCCTGTGTTTCAATTTTGAGTCCGCCAGTTTCCTTTTTACTCAGGAATACCATGAATACCGCCAAACGATTTCACGCTATCACTCCAGCCTCTCTTCACTCTCTGGCCCTGGATATGTCAGACAAAGTCATCATAGACTCAAAAGAACAATCAGAGGGCATCAGATCTTTTGAGCATCCGCTACCCGATTCTCCTCCATCCCCCTGGTCTTCAGCATCATCGTCGACTGGCTCTTCAGCAGAAGAATTAGATCAGGTCCTCGGCCCCCAACGTACTACCAACTTGACGAGCGATAACACTACCAAATCTGAGATGGTCCGTCAAATTGTTTCTGAGCGCTAATGTGCACTTATCCGAGACTTTTCAATCAGGACCCTGGGGAATTGCCTCCAGCTTTCCATGAAGCTAGTGATGATGCCTACCTCTGGTGTGCCGCATTGCAGGCAAAGAAAGCCGCCATGGAGAATTTGCTACAAATTCAGAGGTCGCTGGAGAAGATAGAGGAATCGGTTGCACGATACATCTCCAGAGAGGCAATTGAGGGTACCCATGAGCGGTTCTTGTCTGCATTGGATCCATCTGTTCCAGAAGCGTCGTATCTCATATCAATCGGTCTTGCGGCGGTCCACCCACTCTCGTCCCACATACACTACCATCCGACTCGCAACACTCCCTGCTCAGATTTTGCTCGTGACGCCTCAATGACAAATTTGCTCAAGTCGGCGACTGCTCCACCAATGGCCACCCAAGGATGATCGATGAAAGGTTAGCCCCCCCAAGTCACGTATTCATAACCTTCTAAGAGTACTTATCAAACTTGACAGTGATCGCCCGAGGTCTGATAGAGGTGTATTGTATCGCGAAAGAAAAACGAGCGATTAGAATTTTTGTTTTGTTTTGTACTTTGTACCACTATGAGCTTATTTTTATTTAAAACATACCCGTTGTGCCATGGCCTCGTTTTGAAATCCTGCACGGCAGTGTACTGACTCGGCTCCTTACGATGTACGGTAACACCGACACACCCTGCAGAAAGTTTGAGAGGTGCCGACACGACTAATACACAAACCCTCACTCGGATTTGCTGCCTGGTCGCCTAAGCTCTGTCCTAGCTGAGTGTTCATCGACCGTATCTCCTTACAGAGAGTAGACACCATTTGCTTGAACAACATCAAGTCCGTTGAATATCTGCTCGAATAATCATCAGAGGAACTCGGGTCAGATCCGAGGTGGGGGTGTTTTCGGGGGAGTCGCTGCTCGGTATCTGCGGTATCTAAGCACATCCGAGTCATCAATCAGCGCCGAGGGTTTATCATATACACCAGTCATTGCTTACCAGGGCTGGCATTCTCATGGCGCTGCTGTCCGACATCCAGGTTACAAGCAATAAACGGGGTCAGCTGCGGCGGCAAAGTCGCGGAAGCTGCCAACGTGTCAAAGGCACCCACGACCGTTGAGGATACCATCGTGATTGAGGATGGTGAGCACCATTTACAACAGGTATTTAAGTAGACCTTGCCAGTCGCCTAGAATGCGAGCGCTGACCTCAGAGCCGATATACATGATCCGAGCTCGCCAAGCTATCGTTCAGGTTGATCGCTAAAGTGATTGGCAATTGAACGAAGTTCGCTTGCCATCATGATGGTAAAGCAATTTGGGTGGTGGGAACCAAACTTATGCTCGGTGAACAGCTAACCTGGGGCGCTTAGCTGCTTAGCAGATTTTCTCACCTGCAGAAGGCATGCTGTTATGCCATGTTGATTTCACCTTTGACAAATCGTTGATCGTCAGATATTTTCTCACCTCACAAAAGAGAATGCAAACGGGTTACATAAGACCCTGTGGGAGGCGGTAGGACAGAGCCACCGGGTGACCCGATCCGATGGCCGGTTTGTGAAAACGACCACTACTCCTCTAACAAAAACTGTTCCCTTCAATTCCACCACATCTAAGACACGTTCTGAAGCCACGCGAAGTTGAATGGTATCAATCCAGTCAATACTCGTTGAGATAGAAAAATGGTGTGACAATGGGGCGTGACGATGCCGAGTACTGCCGCAGCGGAGTATCATAGGCTCTGTCTGTCCCTGTCATGAGCGGAGATACAAATTGTACGGTATGACAACGCATTACTTCATGTGACATTGTGTGACGGCCAACTAGTAGCAGCTAGATTAATTCTCACCTGCAAAAAGCCCGTTGTTATGCCATGTTGATACACCTATCGATCGTTAAGATATTTTCTCACCTCACAAAAGAGAATGCAAAGGAGTTATCGACTCTGTCACAGGTGGGAAAACGGCTAACTTGTGGCGCTCAGCAGCAGATTTTCTCAGCTGCAAAAAGCCCGTTGTTATGCCATGTTGATAACCTACGATTCGATCGTTCAGATATTTTCTCACCTCACAAAAGAGAATGCAAATGAACTCCGGCAGCAACGTCGAGCGTGAAGATCCACACAGTGCACTGTGTATATAAAGGTGATACGAATCGCAAATGTCTTACTTGTTTCCATGTCCACACTGGCAGGTACCAGCGCCACTGACTGTTCCGAGTCGGAACGGTCTATCTTATCTGGTAGGAAGCGTTTGTCATCCGCTTTGGAATTGGGGCCTAGAAAAAAACCGTAAGTTTTCGAGTCGATTGTATCTTATCTTCTACCGTTATAACCATAATTTAATTAATTAATTTATATTATAGGACTACTCAAGACCCATTAGTACACCATGGGCGCCACTTTGGCAGGGCTGTCCATGCGTTCTGCAACGTGCAGACCCTCATCACGAACGGGATCCAATCAATGTCCGACGATGTTCCGGAAGAGTCCTTGGCGGTAGCGTACGTTGTCAATAACCTTGCACTATTTTGATGACTCATGACTTGTCCCGCAGCGAAAGGAAGGAACTCTCTGTCTTTCGTGAACTTCTTCGAACAGTGCCGGGGATAGAGAACCGGCTTATGGAGTCCTCAGAGGAAGAGGCAGTCGCAATTGCAGACCTCGTACGTTTCATCATCACTGGCATGTGGTGTGCCCAGCGTTGACCGTTGCAGATTCAGAAAGGCGCCAATGGCGCCCGTGCCGACGACACGAAGGGAATGAAAGGTCCAATCATTGATTGGATCACTCCCAAAGGCCAATCCCTAATTCCGCACATCCCTCGCAACGTCAAGTCGGGACGTGGCTTTAACCACGACCGCACCGGAGCCCTGCTGTGTCCGGCAGGCCTTGAATGGAATAACCCAGAGTACCATTTTGTTTAGCTTCGTT
Source organism: Leccinum disarticulatum (assembly GCA_038092035.1). Taxonomy (NCBI): domain Eukaryota; kingdom Fungi; phylum Basidiomycota; class Agaricomycetes; order Boletales; family Boletaceae; genus Leccinum; species Leccinum disarticulatum. Next base: position 16,871 of record JBBPPQ010000268.1, read on the forward strand.
GGTCATACTGCTGATTTGGTGCGGCCGTGATTTGCAGGACTCGCGCAAAACTTGCAAATGGTGAGCTACAAGTTGCCGGAGACCAATGGCCTGTCTTCGTGTATGCGAACTATATGTACGACGCTGAAGACCCTTGGAATGGTCTACTCCGCAGTGGCCTTCTCGTCGCGGTATGTACCAACGGTATTGAGCTACACGTTGACTGACCTTGCTTTGTACTTGAGGCCTACAAGCACATATTCACGTCCCCTAGTTCGGTTGACCAGGAACCCAAGGCTACGCGCTCGGGAAATGCGCGTATTCATGGGATGCGCTCCGTTACAAAGGCTTCACTTGCCTACGTGGCGACACAGGTCAGCCAGTGCTCATCACGAATGCTATACTTGGAATAAACTTAGTGGTTGGTAGGCTCGCTTCGCATTGACTTCCGCACAGGTATTTTCTCGCACGGACCTTATCACGGACTCCGAACGTTTCTACAACAGTATTCTGGACCTACTTGACGACCCGGAAGAAAAGGATGAGGTTGATCAACTGGTGGTATGGTGGAACCGGTACTGTTTTTTTCTTTCACACAATCAACTATCGTCTAACGGACAGACAGGCAGATCTTCCCTCTCTACTCAGCGGTTGAACACGTCCCGTCTAAAAATAGTGCACTGGCTAGGATTCGCCAGAAGCGTGCGGAACGCAATGAGCGGAATGCGATGGCTTCGGGAAGCTCAGACTAAATTATGCTCTTTACGTCTCGTCTTTTTTACTATATTCATCATTTGTAATCATTGTGCCGGTGTCAAATAATAGATTGAGTGGTGTCGGTTCACAACTATGAGTAAGGATGTGTGATTAGAGAATTCTGACTCTAATCAATTGCCGTTGCTACAGCTGCATGCCAGTCAGTCGGTCAAATAATGAACAATGATTATAATAATTCCCCAATCATGCTCTACTTTACTATTTGAAGGAAAGATATGATCAAATACATCAACTTGAGAGTGATAGTCTGACACATAAAATAAATGGTCAAGCTCCATCAATTGCCATATGAAATATAAAATGTGGTCAAAATCATAGTATATGTCATCAAGATATGCATGATCAAGTGCATCAATGGTGTAGAAATGACTATGATTACCTCAATGGTAGTGTAGATCTCATGATTAAGATAGAAAGATGTGACAAATGTTATAAACCTCTATATAGTAGACATGCATGACTATGGTTATCCCCATGAGAGTGAAGATCCATTGTGTAATGTCCATCAGAAGAAAGGTCATGAGCTGGTTTATCCATGAGATCAAAATGACTATGATTACCTCAATGATAGTGTAGATCTCATGATCAAGATAGAAAGATGTGACAAATGTTATAAACCTCTATATAGTAGACATGCATGACTATGGTTATCCCCATGAGAGCGAAGATCCATTATGTGATGTCCATCAGAAGAAAGGTCATGAGCTAGTTTATCAATGAGATAAAATGACTTCATTTTGGATAATTGTGACATACATCTATACTAATGTTGAACTTGATCAATAGTATCAAACTTGAAGTATTGACTGACTATGCCATGGTGATAGTTGTGTCAATATTCACACTAATATCATCAAAATGACCAGTCATATCATAACCTTCTCAGTGATATATATGTTCAAGACTTTATTGTGGATAATTGTGACAAACATCTATACTAATGCTGAACTTGATCAATAGTATCAAACTTGAAGTATTGACTGACTATGCCATGATGATAGTTGTGTCAATATTCACACTAATATCATCAAAATGACCAGTCATATCATAACCTTCTCAGTGATATAGATGTTCAAGACTTCATTGTGGATAATTATGACATACATCTATATGAATATTGAACTTGGTCAATAGTATCAAACTTGGACTATTGATAGATAATAACAGCATTACAGAACATTATAATGCATCTCAATTCTCCCAGGGAGTAAATGGCATGAGCAAGTCATGTATCAGAAAGATTAAAAAATGTGTAGTTGATAATGAAGCTAATGTTATATAAAGGTTGAGCAGAGTTTCATTGATTTCCTGATG
>JBBPPQ010000269.1:0-18886 GCA_038092035.1 Leccinum disarticulatum
CATTGACGAATGTGTGGAAGCACCAACGGAGTTGATCTTGGCACGCTTGTGCCCCTTGGGTATTTTCTACAAGGTCATATTTTCCTCCTCGCCGCCAACTTGAAAGGGTTCCTGTTCCTCGTCGGACTCGACACGTCATGTTTTCCTCTTTTTGGCGTTCTCCTGGTTGACCTTGAAGAAGCTTTTTTTCCTTCCTGTTTACACCGACATTCTTTGGAGGGAAGTCGCCGTTGTCCTCCGCGGACGTGCGGGGCAGCGTGACATTTCCGCGAGACAAAGCACAGACCTCGGAGTCAGGAAACGGCGCTAGTTGAGTTGACACGCTAACGATAGTATATGGCGGGTCGTTTCGAACCTAAGGTGTTCAACTTGAACTTGAAGTCAGTGGTCCGTGCATATACCCTTTCGTCAACGAGGCTAACAATCAAGTCAATGAGAAATGAGAAATGAGAAATGAGAAATGAGGGATGCCATGCGCGAGAAAAGTGTGAGACGCTCACGTTGCCTCTCGAACGCGATCAGTGCGCCCTGCTCGGCAGAGCGCCGCATCACCTGAATATCCGCCAGCTGATTCAAGATCCTCTCTTCGCCGCCTTCGCTACCATTCTAAATCTCTTGCAAAAGCGTTATCTTGCCCTGAACTTTCGACTTCGTCCACAATGCCAGAAAAACGAGGCTCGGTTACAGGAAGATGTGCCAAACTCGGGCGCAGCTCATCCCGCAATGCCGTAGCGAGGTATGCAAAGGCTGGTCGAGGGGACGCGATCTTCATGTCTGAAAACGATTGACGGATCACATGGCGTGGACCTGTACAAAGAGTGAGGATCACCTTGGAAAATGCTCCATGAGCTGACTCGGACTCGGCACGTTCTCTCACGTTTCTGAACCGAACAGCGAGCTTTGACTCGTCTTGCAATGCAGATGACGAGACCCATTCCACCACCTCCGGCAGTAGCCTTGAGCATCACCGGGAAACCAATTTCTCTTCCACTCCTGACCGCGTCTTCCGGCGTGTTGACGAGTCCCTGCGACCCGGGGACCAAAGGTAAACCCGCGTTCGTTGCCAAATCCCTAGCTTCGTGCTTCAAACCCATGGTGCGGATGATGTCGGGTCGAGTCCCTACCCAGATCATCCCAGCATTGACGACCTCCTGAGCAAAGTCTGCGTTTTCAGACAAAAAGCCGTATCCAGGGTGGACCATCGTCGCATGCTTGTCCTTGCAAGCGGTCAGAATCGCGAACGACGACAAATACAGCTTGAACTCTGGCTGCCCGTTGGGGAGCCGGGACGAGTCCTTCAAGAGGGCGGCTTCGTCAGCCAGCGATACGTGCGGCGAGAGGGCATCGGATGGGCTGTAGACCGCGACGGTGAGAACGCCTACTAACTAAGTCGTTTTGCCGTGTGTACTTATGATCCGGACCGCATGGTTTGACACACGAAGCACTATGCAAGCGAAATTACGAGGTATGATCACGAAAGAATTAAAGTTCTTGTGACTTACTTGTACTAGTCGGAGAACCTTGGCGGTGTGGGCCCATCAATGACGGTGTGATGCTGTCGTGGGAAGCTGACGGTGAGGAGCTGCCCATCACGAGACTGCAGATCTTCTGATAATGCCTTACCATGCCTTGTCAAAGAATCTAAATTCTATAATAATAATAAGCACTTGTAAGCCCTTTACAACAATAGGTCCGGTGGAGAATAAGCATCGGATAGACAGTAAAGGCACACATCACATGGATCTGTGAAGGCTGGCAATGTTGGTCAGTCTGACACAGCTTCGTATACCCTTTATAATGATAGGTCCAATGAATAATAAGTCTCAGACATTCGGTAAATGTACATAATATGCAGCCCAGTAGTGGTGGGCAAGATGTACCAGATTGGTACACCTTTGGAACATATCCTCATAATAAAGCTGCATACATCAAGTCTCGGACAGTCAGTAAATGTACATAATATACAGCCTGGTAGTGGTAGGCAAGATTTACCAAGTCGGTACACCTTTCAAACATATCCTTATAATACAGCTTCATACATCAAGTCTCAGACAGTCAGTAAATGTACATAATATACAGCCTGGTAGTGGTGGGCAAGAATTACCAAGTCGGTACACCTTTCAAACATATCCTTATAATACAGCTTCATACACTAAGTCTCGGACAATCAGTAAATGTTCATAATGTACAGTCCGGTAGTGGTGGGAAATATTTACTAGATTGGTACACCTTTCAAACATATCCTCATATGGGTCCCGCAGAAAATAAGTGTCAGACAGTCGTAACAGACACGCATCACACGGACTGATAAGGGTAGGCAAGGTTGATCAGATCAGGTATAATTTTGTGTACCTCATAATGATAGGTCAGGCGGAAGATAAGTGTCCGACAGTTGGAACGGACACACATCACACGGGGTCAGTAATGGTGGGCAAAGTCAATTGGTTTGAGGGTAGTCGAAATAAGTATAAATATATGTTTACTGAGCAAGGATACCAACGCTTACGATTTCTACAATCTATGTCCAACACGCACTTTGTGGATAAGTTGCTCATTCATGCTCAAACTCCATCAACACAGTCACTCGGACGTCATTGTCAAATAAGTATCAGGAAGGTGAAAGTGGGTCAGGCATACGGGGAATTTGTAACTGATAAATTCACGTGCAATAAACCTCCATCCGACGATGACGAACAATTCCACACAGCGTGATAATGACGGACAAAGTAAATTCATCTGCGACACAATAGCTAGCAGAACATTCTAAACGACACTTATTAACTACCAACGATAATACGGCGTTTCTTCAGTGACTTCGCGACAGACTTCTGGACAGAATCATCTCGCTCAATCTGGAAAGAAAAGGTCGGCCCGAATACCATCCTACACTTTTCAATCTGCCGTTCATGAAGTGAAGTAGTTGGGGACTCACTTGTTCCACCACAATAAAAGTTCGTCAACAAACATTTTATCCTCCTCGGTCTTCGTTTCTTCAAACCACTCTACTATCGCCTCATACAACTCACGGGCGTCGAAGACATTATCGGCAATTGCCCAAGAGCCTGCAGAGGATAGGGCAAAACGAAGCTATAATGAAGTCCAGTAATTAGTCGACATCGAACTTGAGGTGAATGACCGACTTACCTGGCAAGCCACATAGGCTATTGCGCGCGGTTGAACAGTCTGCATACCTGAAAGTTTGGCCACGTTTGTCCGGGTCCGTCTATCACCTCGGCGACGTTTAGCGCTCGGCTCAGAACTCTCATTGTTAAATCCATCTGCGGAAGTCGGAGAAATAAAGATAGCCCTGAAAGCCTGAAACCGAGAATTGGTACACAGTATGCGTTCGCGTGTAGTAGGACCAACCTTGACTAAAATGTCGCCCCTAAAAAGTCCATCGTCGAGATTGGAAGGGTCTGATCGGCCACCGGCATACAGGAAGGCTGGCCAAGACTGCGCAGTGACGAGAAAGTTCGGATGGAACTCACGAATTTTCTGCCGGTGGCTGTCTCATTGGGCTATTTAGTTTGAGGGGCATTTCAGCGCAGAAGTCACTTACACCGGATTGTTCCAATCGTAATCAACTGGACACAGAAGTCTTCCAGTCGCATCGTTGTAAAATCCTCTCCCACTCTTGTCTTCAGCGGTGAGGGGAGGATAGGGTTTTGGTGTCTCCTGCATGAGCCAGCTAGCGACCAGCACCTTTAGCCGGTGGGTGTCGTCAGTGCGGCCGGTGTCAGCACCTCGTTCGAGCTAACTTGACTTCAGTCCGAGTCCTACTGAAGAAATAAATTCCTCACCTGTTGCAGAGCATCGACAAGCTCTGTCTGAGGGGTGTCACGAATGGAGGGGATCCACCGCAACAGTTCCTTGTATGATTTGTACAAACAATTCTCCCTTGGGTACGCTGTCAATGACACTGCTACTAAGGTATGAAATACATCACCCACGCGTCTGTGTGGTCAGTGATCGTAGCGTTCATGTTGACAACGTGGGTTCGTCGGTCTGCCTCCGCCAACATATCATGGGCACTGTCGTAGAGAGACACGAGGCGCCTGATGAGTCGTCCCTTATAGCGGAGATGTCCAGGAACTCTACAAAAAAGGTCAGGTCAATGGGCACGCGGAACAAGTGGAGGATACTCTACGATTTGCTCTGGGGGTTACCCATCTGCGAGGCACGTTCTTGCAAAGCGATTAGACGTGACACTTGGTGCATCAGAAGGGTAGGATCGAGGCTCTGAGGCAGGGAGTCGTTTGCACTGGACATTGTTCAGGATGAGATGATGACGACGGAGTGGAGATGAGCAATACATGCGACATGTTTTTAAGAAATTTGGAATCTGCTTACAAAGACAAATCGGCGGTTGATCTATTGACCTGCCGGACATGGCATGGCCATGGCCCACGAAAGCCTCCGCGTCTCCCAGAAATGGAAGGTGCTGTTTCCTTAGCGTCGCCTGAACAACGCTACGCGGCCATGGCCAGGTGATTTTAGCGTCGCTACCGGAAAGCGCTATGCCATGGCGCAACAAAGCTTCTGCTTGTCATCTAAATATGGAAGTGGCTGTTTTAGCGTCGCATATTCGTCAGACAGATAGTACTTACTAGGAGAGGATCAACTTGATCTGCAGCGACGACATGATTATAATCACGGACATAGAATAAATCCTTTATATGCTAGTCTGAGGTTCCGAGTCACTTCGTCCCCCCCCTCCCCGCCGTCCGATACTTTTCACTGTTGGCTATGGCTTTCGCTTCCGACAAGGCGGTTCTGCCCGACGAGCTAGAGCGGATGGTTTTTTTGCTAGCGAGTAGGAAGCCACGAGAACTGGCCACGTACATACGGGTAGCTCATCGCGTGAAAAGATGGTAAGATCTTCTCATAGCCATCTTATGTGGAGCTGAAACTCTTCCTGCGAAGGATGGAGCCCATCCTTTACAAAAAAATCAACATCTCTTCCAGGGCACGCGCAGAGAACCTCTCATTCTCACTCACCACGAGGTCAAAGACGGTCCTTTCCCTGCACATCGGCATATCTGTCCCACCCAGCACAGTTGCAACGCTTCTCCGCCACTGCCCCCGTCTGATCAACTTCGCTATATGTGGGGGAGGTGATAGACTCTACCGATTTCACGTGGTCCTCAACACACTCAATGATCTCACGTACCTCAGGTACCTCTCCGTCGATCCTGCTCTGCTTTTTCAAACTCGCTTCGTACATCTCCTTGACACGCCCACCTTCCATTGCGTAACGCATCTGGATCTGACCACTGACTTGCCTTGGGAAGCGGTGGTTAGCGGGTTTCAGTATTTGGACCGCCTGACCCACTTGTCAATGACCTGGAAAATGACTCGTTCCATTGCGACTCATAGTTTGGTGACCTTTCTACAACGTCAAAAGTCGAAGTTGATTGTGCTGTGGTTGGATGAATTCGATGGTCAACCCGTGGTGATGGAGAATCTAATCAAACGAAGGTTAGATGACCCGAGAATAGTTTTGCTTCGCCGAGAAAGGAAGCGGTCGATGGAGCTAAGCGGCAGTTTCTGGCTGCATGCAAAGCGCATAGTCACCTGGCGCAAAGAAAACAACAGTTAGTATCATTAATTTACTTTCAGAATGAGACTAACCTTTGAGATAGTCACTACGGTGCAGCATCCTATCGACTAAGAAGATTTGCCATGAGAGTGAGACCAGTATAGTACTCACGTAGAGGAAATATTCAAGTTCGATGTGCAATTTCAACACCAAACAGGTGGTTGTGTAACGTGCTTCGTCTTAGCGAGAGATTACCAGTGTGCGGCGATGAGAGGGAGTCTTGAGCGATGGAGTGTTGGATGTCGACGGGAAAGACACTTCAAAGGGTCTTCAACCCCACTGTCGCTCGACTCGGATGCGAGATGGCGACGGGGCGACCCTATGGACACAAAGTCCAAAAGTGTTCTCTGTGCGACACAAAGTCAGGCCACAGAGAGAATCGAGCGGCACAAAGCCAGCTCAGCGAGGTCCGAGGGGCCAAATCTTGAGAGTGGTCGGTTGCGGTAATCCATGGGGCGACTGAGAGGCGGGGAGGCGGAAAGAGGCCATGGAGGGGAGCAGTCCGAGTTGGGGCCCTTCGCCGCCGAGCGAGCTCTGATGGGTTTGATGCTGGGATACATTCAGACTCAATTGCTTACTCCGACAGCTGTGTTTTATTTAGTCACAAGGGCTGTTTAGCACCAGCCTCGATATGTCCCAGCATGTCGCTTAGTGACTCATCCCAATCCTGCAGCCCCTCCCTTGCCTCATCGGTCGATACAGCGAACTCGTTTACCTTGCCGAGTCCAAGCCTGAGGGAGAGTGATCTAGTCGTCACCCCTCCGCAATCCGAGTCGAAGTCGAAGTTTACCCACCGTCGTTTCCTTCGCCCACATATCATTGGCAGAAGAATGTCCTTACCCACATACCCTCGTTTCTACTCAGCCAGTTCTCCTCCTTCCCCTCCCAACAGACCACAATACAAACGGGACATTATGCCTCAGTCCCATAGTCCGAGTCCCCCCCCCTCCCCTCTCAACAACATTCGATACAAACAGGACACTTTACTTCAACAGCCCTATCCCTCGATCCCACGATACCATCCTTATATTCCCAGGGGAAGAGGAATGGTCCCCCCTGCGCTGCACTATGCAGCACGATCACTTGGGGTAATGACCCCCAACGATGTAACACTAGAGGAAGTAAAGGAGGTACGTTGTATCATGACATCATCAGTCAGTTATCTCACACTGGCATGCAAATAGAAGCGGAACGTGTTCATTGACGCGCTTTCCGCCATGCCAGACAGCGTTTTGCTGTCGGCACTTGATGCCAAACGGGCGGATCATGAGTGCATCTCCCTGCGGCTCGCCCTCGCAAACGCAGAAGTCAAGTCTTCGGAACGCCGTATGCTTTTTTTATCCACCATGCGTGACCAGCATGTCGGGGCCCACGCTGTCAGTGGGACGTACCTCGACATGCTGGATCAGATCCTCAGTAGTCGCGATCTAGAGGATATTCAAGGTAGTAAGAAGTTTTATACGGCCTCCCGTGAGGAACAGGTTGCCGCGTTGGCCGTGTCAGAGGCGCACGTAGCTCAGGTGCAGGATGCGATTGGACCGCGTTTTTCACGGTGGCTCGAAGGACACGGATCGGGGAAGGATCCGGAAGACCCCTTCGACGTATTTAGTGATTCGGAGGAGGGATCATCCGATGAAAGTGCGGATTCGGAAGACCCGGTGTCCTCGCCCGCTCCCATGGCATCCGAGGTGTATTCACAGTAATGTAATTGTGCCTCTGTTTGTATCGCCCTACGAATGTGTATGCGTGTTGTTGTCTCAATAGATTGTTTTGATTGATCTATGTACCTGCATCCGAGTAGAACTTGCAATAAATTGAGCATTCTTTCTGACTTCCGCCCAGAACAATGTCTAGGCCCGACCAAGGAGTAAGTACCATCGTCTTCGTAGATCGGAAACTAGGATCGTGTCATTCTAAACCTCCTTTCATTGACAGTATCCCCACCCGCCGATCAACCCTGGATCGTTTTTCCTTCCATTCCCCGACCCTGGAGCGGCTCAGCAAGCAGCCGAGTTCAGAACGAGCATCCCCGGCGCGAACGATACTGGAAACGCACCGATCGACATCGACGTCTCTGCGAACGCATACCCGCCGTTCTTCCCTACCGAGCCGCCATTCTTCCCTACCGAGCCGCCATTCTTCCCTATCCAGCCGCCGTTCTTCCCTGCCGCCCCTGACCAGCCGTTCTTTGTCCCTGCCGTCCCTGCCACTGTCCCTGCTGTCCCTGCTGTCCCCGCTGTCCCCGCCGTCCCCGCTGTCCCCGCTGTCCCCGCCGTCCCCGCTGTCCCTGCTGTCCTGTTCCCCGACGCCGGAATCGCGCCATCGTCGAATCCAACACCTACTGGCAGGACTAATGCCCGGGTAAGTAGTCCGCCTCTCGATTAGAATAACTAAATCAAGCAACAATAGAATCGCACCGGTCAGCCACGTGCGGCGAAGCTCTCCAAGACGACCAATGATCATATCATCGCGCGCGCCCGTGATAAGGTCCTGGCGGAGATGGTCAACAAGGAGGCAATTTCGACGGAAAATGTGCGTACCGCACTGATCGAAGAAGCAATGGAGAGCGCGATGGTGTCGAAGTTCGGCACGGCGTTAGTTCAACGACCGGACGCACTGCGAAAAGAAACAACACGTACCATTAACGCCCTCCTTCACCAGTGGAAGGGGTTTGCTGAACCCCACGTCAATACGACGCTCGGGTTAAGGAGACCCTTCAGCGAAGCAGGACTTACCGAGGCCGACGCGGACGCCTGCGTGACCTATCGCGCCGAGAAGGCGAAGGCCGTCTTGAACGGGTACGAGCACTTACGAGACAGACCAACGTCAGCACTCTTCACAGCACCCTATTTTCAAGAATTGATTATACATCACCTCTTTGTCGGCAAACCAAAACTCTACTTGTTTGTCGACCAGGTTTCTCCAATCTACGTCGCACTGGACAACCTGTTCGCATTGGGGGTGGCAGCGATCGCTGCCGCGGTCCGTGAGTGGGTTGAGGGGAAGAGGGAAAGAGAAGAAATCCGACCTTCGAGCTGGCGGCACGATTATATCAAAGCGAAGCAAGAAATCAGTCGGATGCGAGCAGACGAGGGGGAGAACGTACGGCTGAACAGTTTGCAGGACTGGATCTGGGCCCAGCGATGGGTAGAAATCGGAACGGCTTAGTACAACTTGAATTGTCCGCGATACTGACTCACTGTAAAATCATAATTCTGCGTCGAACAGTGCCTTCAAAGTAGCGGAGTGGTTGACTTGACGGAGGGATCGACGGGAAAAGGGACCGAAACGTCCGTCCGCTCGAGCGCGTAAGTCTTCTTCGCCATTGTGGGGTTCTGGGACGAACGACATGTTCGGGGAGGTGTAAACGGTGGTGCTAATATTATGGTGCGTAGCAATCGATGTGGCGTCCAAGCTTCTCAATGTAGCTTGCATAATAAGTAAGTATATTGATATCGAGAACAAACCGAGACAGAACTTACGATCCTGAGAGCGGGTTTGAGGTGCATATCTCAAGGGAGGGGGGATCGGGCCCGGGATGGGCAGCGGGGAGGAGTCCATGGGGTTAAACAGACTAGTACTGTCGAGTGCGGCGATGGAGTGTTGGATGTCGACGGGAAAGACACTTCAAAGGGTCTTCAACCCCACTGTCGCTCGACTCGGATGCGAGATGGCGACGGGGCGACCCTATGGACACAAAGTCCAAAAGTGTTCTCTGTGCGACACAAAGTCAGGCCACAGAGAGAATCGAGCAGCACAAAGCTAGCTCAGTGAGGTCCGAGGGGCCAAATCTTGAGAGTGGTCGGTTGCGGTAATCCATGGGGCGACTGAGAGGCGGGGAGGCGGAAAGATGCCCATCACTAGGTCTTCATGATCCGTCGTGATCCAATTGATGAAATTTGTTGGCGCACCGACATGAAGTCCGCCGCTTCCAACTCCGTGATAAGTCGCCTTCAAGTAATAGGTGGCGTCCAGAGGTCCTCGGCAGCACGTTGGGGCCGGCGGCGGAAGAAGAAGAAAAAAAGGAGAGCGCCCAATCTGTGGTCGTGAGCCCGGCCGACGTGTTGGAAACTTGAAGTGTGGCCGTCCTGAACGCAGGGTGAACGGCAGATTGGTCATGCGTCGACGCGAAAATTCCGGTAGCTTCGTCACACCCAGGAATCCCACGCATTGGTCCAAGTTCCCACGAATGGTCCCGACCAATTTTGGACCTTTTGGGACGCACGTGCTCTATACACGACCCCTGAGTCACGAGACGGCAGGGGAATTCACGCTAAGGACAAAAATTTTGGGTGGCCATCTTGTGCGCCACCCCCTGGGTGGGATTTTCCGAGCTCCCACGCCAGACCCTGCTCGCGGAACATGGGAAAGACCAATCTTCCCTAGTGAACCTTCCTTTTTCTTCTTCCCACAATCTCGACCCCCTGACCTCGCTTGTCCCACCCCCAACATGTCCACGACTCCTACACCACTTGAATATGCTGTTACCCATGTTTTTCTTCCCGTTCAACTTCCTAAAGTCAACGACTATACCCTACAAAATGATCTTTCGTTACTTTGTACAGTGTGCGATGCTGCCCGTGCTTATAGCACCCACATTGACAGAACCTCTGCACCTCGATGGTCTCGCATCAGAAAGATGCTGGACAACTTGGTCGAGTCCGAATACGCGGACGACGACCACATCGTTTCTCAGTTACGTGGGATGCAAACAGATGGCATGTGCATGTTTGTTGGTTCCCTGTGGATGCGTGCTGACTTCCTACAGATGTCCTCATGTATCGTATCCGACCTCAAAATACGGCGATCGTCCTGACAAAGCAAGAGAACAACATGCTGTTTGAGACATTCGAGGCTCCACCTGAGGATGCTGTGGAGAGAACACCAGGTCCTCTGATATGCTCGTATCCTGGGTCGGCCGTCAATATACCAAACGGAGTGTTTGGCGATAGGGATATCCAATTAAAGCTCGCCAATCTTCTCTCTCATCGTAGCGGTGTCCATCTCGACCTCCCTTCCCCTCCTTCTAGTTCGCAGTCCATTCATGCACTTCTGATGGACATCTCGCAAGGTGTGGGCCCCGTCACTGAATTTCCTTACATCATAAAATGTGTTCGCCACGATGTTGCCAGGGATCAGGGGGGGAGTGTGATTTGGCGTCGTTCCTCCCTTTGGCTCCTCATTAGAGTTGCAATCCAGATGTCTTTTGATCGCTCTTCCACCGGACGTGCTTCCTACAGACAGTTCATGCTGTTCTTCATGTGCACTCTTGCAAGGAGTCCCGATAATGCAAAACTCTCCAGTGATGACCTTCATCTGATGTCCTCCAAGATTTTCCGACGTTTGTGCAAGCTTGGTTCCTCCCCTTCCATCTGGCTCTCTGAAATGGCGAAGAGGACGTGCACTGATCTTCAAGAGATCCTTGACGCCAGGTGGGAGGTGCTGGGTGCCCGTCCATCTCCATTCCGGAATCCCACCGAGGATGAACTCAGAAGAGATACACAAATCTCACTCCTGAACAGCCGTGAATACATTCGCAATGCTCTTGAGAATCGTGTTCGCGATCCCCTCGACACTTCCTTTCATTCCAGCCTCTGTCATCATGGCACCATTCATGATTTCTTGTCCTCGGATGGGACCTTCTTTGAGGAGGCGTACAAGGTCGAGCCTGATGTTACCTTGTATGATGTTGATCAATCGGTTGAGCAAGGTATCGACGATTGGCTTGCCTGTGTCACGAATGTGGAGGAGGCTTGTTCACGGATCGAGATCTTGATGGACAAATATATTGTGGGAGCTGTCTCCCGGGACGAGCGTTCTCCAGAAAACCAGTCTACCACGTTCCTGACCGCAATCGAACTTTTCGTCGCGCTGGATAAGCTGATTGTGAAGCAGATTCCCATGCTCACCGACTACTCCCCTGAGATTCCGACGGCTCTCTTAGAAGGGCTATACCTATGCAACACGGCAAGCCTCCACCGTCTTTCTTGTGTGTACCAGTACCTCTCTGCACGCCACTCTCAATCTCGTCCAGGATGGTCGATACTTTCGAACGAATTCACCCAAGACAGTTTCGCCGTCCGTTATTATGATAAATCCCCATATCTTCAGTGCCTCAAAGCCCGAATCGAGCTTGATGCGATGGAAAAGAAGGGGTGTATTGATTTGCAACAGGGTGCTGCCAGTCAGACCACGCGCACTCATGATGGATACGAAGATTTTGCTGGGCAAGGGCTAACTGCTTGCTCATCACCATTGCCTGCCTCGCCACTACATGCAAAATTCATCGTATTCGAACTTCAGTGCCCGGCATACATTCATATTTGGCGTTCTGCTGTATGCCGAATCTCCCTGCTTTCCTACCATGATGATCACCAGCTAGAGGCAACATATAACCTACTTGCACATTTTCCTGCATTTCAACCCTACTTTATCCCTTGCAAGGGGCCACCAGTCACCTTCCGGACACACATCGCTTATTCACATACCAGGGGCTCGCATTCCCAAAACAATCCGACATTATGTTTTGTCTTCCAGCGGCGTTGGAATCCCCGAGAGCATCATCTTGTAACATCGCAGCTGTTTGGGCCCAAATTTCGGTGCTACAACGTTGGAATTGACATTCGAGTTCTATGGAACTACATAAATTATTCCTCTCACACTTCCAATGATGTCTTGTCAGCGCAAGTGGACTGCCCCACGGATATCTCACTAGACAATTTCATTTCATTCGGACACTTGCGGAGTGATGGCTCGCTTCAATGGCTCAACATCCTTAAGGGTCTGCGGAGTAGATCTCTCAACCTCTGTCGTGACGAGGTTCATTTACTCCTCACGAATGCAGCCTTTCAAGCTGGACCACTGGATTTGAATACAGGCATATGGCTCTGGCATCAAGAGCTTCAAGACTCGTCTTTCTGCAACTTACTTTTGGACGAGCTGGACAGTTTGTTTGTGGATGTCGGATCTGGCTCTGTCGATGCTGTGATGATGAGCACCATTTCCTTGATTTTAACCCGAGTGCTCGCATCAAGTCCCAGTGAAGGCGTCTCAGAACGGGCCATCGAACTTCTTGGTGCTGTGCGCAAAAAGACCTTTGGCTGGGTTCAGGACCTATCATACGACCTGGACAGGGCACCACATGGGGGATCCGAGTCATTCCCGAGTCATCTCTTCCACGTAAACTTGAACAATTTTGCTACCAGTTGTCGAAGTACATTTGATGTTGGTGTTGCCACCCTGAGCAAGACCTTCCAGATCCGCCGTTCCACAGAGGATATTGACGCATTACTTTTTTGCGCATTTTTGATAACTGCAACAGATTCCTATGCACGCGGTAGGTTCAAGTTTGATTCATGATTGTCATGTGCCTTCGAGCTCACCAATCTTGATTCCCCAGCAATGGCAGATGGCAGTTATTCAACGGTGCTCCAAGAACGAGGCTTTCGTGTCTCCCTCTCACTTGAGGGGTTCTTGAAAGAGCAAATCCTCAGTGATCCATCAGACTATAGCATCGACCTTGCGATCAACAAGTTTTTCCCTGATCACAAACCAAGTGTACATAGATGGGAACAACTACAGCATTCGAATGTTTCTTGGCTTACATGCAGAACTAGAGAAACCAGTGACCGATCATCTCAAACACTGCATTTTAACATCCGCAATGGGAGTTATCGAGTAGATGGCAAACCATGGGATGGATTGCCACGTGAAGCCAGGGAATCTCTGGTGCGTGATTGGCCTGAGTTATCCTATTTGCCAGAGATATTTTGTGATGTATGTGCATGATGTAGTAGTGTTTGATTCCAATGGATGTTCCTGACCATACTTTGCAGCAAGGCTTCTTTCCCATACCATCTAATCTCCCAGGAATGGATTTTACAACACGAGCTGGTGTGAAGTCCAAATACAAGGTATGCTAGTTCTTAACACTATGTCATATATAATGATTTAAGAACACATAGTTGCACTATTCGTTGCGAGGTTGTGATCTTGTGGTTCAAGCACAATGTGATGAAACAGATGAAATTCTTGAACTGATACCTTTGGAAAAGATGGAAAAAGATCTTCCGATAGTGCTTGCACGTCCACACACCCACTGGCTAAACCTGTCCACAAGGATGATCGAGATACGGCCTCTTGCTCGGCTGTGGGAACAGTCTTCTGAAAATTGGATGATTGATTGTTCATCAGAACCATATCGCATCTACAAAGGTCATGAGACCCTCGTTGATATCCGGAGTCCAACCTGGGCAATGTTTTCAAAGTGCTTCCAATGTCTCAACTACATTGACCCTAATGATCTGCTCGTCACGGTCTCCCCCACAGATCATCCCAAATCCATTCATCTGTCTATTGCATTACCTTGCTATGACTTGTCGTTTTTCGTCAATGAACAGGGAGAACTAGAGTCTCGTGATTTCAAGAACATGGTTTATGATGAAGATCAAAGTGTTGGAACATTGTTTGGCTTAGAGAATCTTCTTGTTCTCCGGCAGGAAAGTCATCTTGCACCAGGACTCATCCCTAGACATGTCCTCATTCCCAGTGGCTATCCTTTGAGAGAGTGGGGCAGTCAGGGGGTCAAGATGTCCTCCTCAGGCTCACTGGCACTCAGGCTCAGCCAGCCCGGGTCAACTACCCTATCCGAGTCTGGGCCCACTTTTGACAACAGACTAAGTCGGAATAATCATCACCCCTGGGATTCCAAACCATACTGTCATATCTATAAAGTGGATACTGAATCAGGTTGCTTGGTTGCAGATGGCAGCATTCAGAGTATGCTGTATCTTGCCAATCTGCACACCGTGACTAACTGTCATAGGCCTGATCCATTGACGGGAAAAACAGGTGCTCAGGCTGCACTTGGCTTTCTAAGGTCAGCTGGGTGTCGGTCAATCATGCTGCATCCAGTAATGATGGCAACCCTGACTCGTCGGATGTGGTCTTCGACCTGGATTCCTCAAGTTGAAATGGCACTAGTACTAGGCTTGGATGAAGTTGTGCTCAAACCGTTTGGTCACAAAACTTGGACGGACTTCAAGGATGTGGTCCTGGATGCCACTGGCAGTGCCAAAAGCCGTGCAGCAAGAAGAGCTGTGTATCTATTTCCACTAGTAGATGCAGCTCAGGCTATGACACCTTCGGATGATAAACTTGAACATGGTGAGAACAACTCATGTTGGTTTATATATATCCCAACAGATCCAACTTGAATACATCTTCTAGATCCGTGTACCATTTCACCACCTCAGGCTCAACTCGGATATCATACTACATTGTGCAGGGATTTGCTGCCACAGCCTGAGATCATACTTGACCGGCTACTTTCTACTCGGCAGGCACCAGAACTCCCATCCCGAAGTGCTTTGCAGGGATGCTCTTACCAAGTAGTGTCCACCAATACCCCTGACCTGAAACAGCTACTCTCGTCTCTGGAGCACATATCCGAGGGCTCCAAATCATTTCAACGTGGATATCTCCCCTGTCTCAATGCCAGCGCACAATACATTCACAGGGAATCACAAGTAACTAAGCAGTTGGCAGAGGAAAATCGCATTGAGGCACTCAAGGAGCACTATTTGCAATGCAGAGTCAACTATATCAGCGCTTTGGCCACTCTTGAGCACTGTCTTGGGCCAAACAATCCACATGAACGAGAACTCGTCCAATTTGGTCAATGGCATTGGTCGCCGGTCACGGCAGATATCCTCTTGAGATATCTGGCTTCTACGTCGCCGATTGACCTTTCCAGAGAGTGGAGGAGATGCTTGATGACATTAGCACTACTCCTTCTGGACGTTCAACTTGCTCGTAGATTGCTCCGGTTTGCTATGGACGGTCCGGAAGAAGAGTTTTTGAAGGAATTAGAGAATGCCGAGGGATGTGATAGACGATGTTATGAAGACCACCCTGATTGGCTATTAATCCAGGTCTGTCCTAGTCACCAAGTGCTGGTTTCTACTAACCTCACTGCTCTCTATACTAGATTCAGGGAGACTTTCTCATTCGTCCGACTCAGGTTGATACCGCAAGGGAGATGATGCTCCCCGGAACTAGATCAAACTTGAACTCGGTAATGCAGGTCAACATGGGAGAGGGGAAATCATCTGTGATCATCCCCATCACTGCTTCCGCTCTTGCTGACGGAAAACAGCTTGTCCGTGTCATCGTCCCAAAAGCCCTTACAGTCCAGATGTTTGAACTACTAGTTTCCCGTCTTAGCGGGCTCGCTAACAGGCCCATATATCATCTACCCTTTTCCCGTTCTGTGGAGTACGACCACCATAATGGAAAAATCACCAGCCTTCAAATTGAAGATCTACGCAGGCTAATGTCTCGATGCATGGCTGAGCATGGTATTCTACTTGTCCAGCCTGAGCATGTTGTGTCACTCAAGTTGATGGCCGTGGAGCAGCAGATCAAACTTGTTTCCAATACACTGGAGTCTCCAAAATCAGCCTACACGCATATCATGACCGCCATGTCATTCAAACCAGTAAGTAGGCAAGCATTGCAGATGGGCATCATCTCAACTAAATCTTGAATTCTAGCTCCCGCAAGATTACCTTGTGAATGTTATGTTTCAACGTCTGAGCAAGTGGCTTCGTAACTTCAGCAATGGATACATGAACCAGGCTGACCGCTGTAACGAGGACAGTGACTCGGAGGAGGGTGCTGGCGCTTCGGGAAGCAGAACTGGCTCCAGTACTCCAGAAAGCAATAATGGTGTTAGTGCTGGTGGAAAGGACTCGGAGGCTCATGTTGCTTCGAACAAAGCAGCCGAGTGGCTCGGACTCCAGAAATGGATTCATTCTCATACTCGAGACATCCTAGACGAAAGCGACGAGATTCTTCACGCGCGGTTTCAATTGATTTACACGATCGGGCTCGAGCAGCACATGGATGGATACCCTTATCGATGGACGATCACCCAGAAACTCCTCCGACTCGCGAAGAACCATGCAGATTCCCTTTCAAACGGTTACCCCGATTCTATACAGCATGAATGTGGCCCACCGGGGTCATTTCCACATTTACGCATCGTGCGAGCCTCTGAAGGCGGTCGAAAACTCATCGATTCGATCGTGGAAGACGTAATGGCTGGACGACTGCCCGGTTTCAATTTTCAGCAGGTCTCGCCAGGATTGCACGTCATGATCCGCAGCTTCATATCTGAGGAGGACATCATTTCTACTACAGCCCTGAACGTGGAACAGTATGCTAAAGGTTCTCATCAGAGTGACATGTGGAGTGGACTGTTGCTCCTACGCGGTCTCTTGGCTTGCAATGTCTTGCTTTTTTCTCTTTCTGAGCGCAGATGGCGAGTCGACTATGGCCTTGTTCATCCCTATTTGCCTGGATGCCTGTCCCCAACCTCCACGATGCTCGCCGTTCCGTATCGGGCCAAAGACGTGCCTGCACCCGGTACACAGTTTGGCCATCCAGATATTGCCATCATTCTCACATGCCTATCCTACCACTACACTGGTCTCAGTCAGGAGCAGCTGAGAGAATCTTTCGAAACTATGCTGAACGAAGATGACCCAATCACTGAATATTCATCCTGGGTGAAAGAATATGATCCCGAGTCAGTGCCGGACTCGCTTCGGGAACTCGGCGAGATGAACCTTCATTCATCAGAACAATGGGACAAAGTGATCTTCCCACTGTTTTCTCGGAACCATGCAACCATCGATTTTTACCTCTCGCGGGCGGTTTTCCCGAAGGAAGCGAAAGAATTTCCTTTGAAAATATCTGGGTCGAGCTGGGATTTAGCAGAGAAGCGTGAAAAGCTCATAACTGGTGAGTGATCCCTGTGGTCCACATCGTGTCATTTAACTCAATTGCTGCATTTACCGAAAGGATTTTCGGGCACGAACGACAGTAGATGGTTGTTACCTATGTCCATTGCTCAGCGCGACCTTGATCACCAGCGAGGAACCAACGCCAGGGTTCTTGGATATCTTCTTGGACCAGAAAATAACTCTTATATGGTAACCCACGAGAGTGGCGATCCATGGTCTACGCCTGGATTCCTCCGAATGGTGGCCACACAACAGCCCGAAATTCGTGTTCTGTTGGACGTTGGTGCACAAGTTCTCGATTTTTCCAACCTTCAAGTGGCGACTGCATGGCTTGATATTGCGCCGCGTGATATTGCCGGTGCAATTTACTTCAATGAGCAAGATGAATTGATGGTGCTCACGAAAAACGGAACCACACAATCAATGCTATCGTCACCGATTTCTCAGCAGTTAGGCCGCTGCGTTGTCTATCTCGATCATGCACACACGAGAGGTACTGATATCAAGATCCCTATCGGGACACGAGCCGCCGTCATATTGGGGCCCAAGGTTACGAAAGATAGTTTGGTGCAAGGTTCGGTTCAGGGCTGTCATTTGATCTATGATTCTTATGTTTTCTGATTCTTAGGCTGCATGCGGATGCGCAAGCTCGGTCATGGTCACTCAGTGATGTTTTACGCTCCACCTGAGGTTGATGGGGGCATTCGTGCCGTGTCCAGAAAAAAGGAATCTGACGCTCAGATAACCACTGCCGACATCTTATGCTGGGCGATATGGGAGACCTGGATCGATATCCAGCAGCGGGCTCCTTACTGGGCACAGCAAGGCATGAACCACAAATTGAGATATGATGCTTGGAACCAATTCTGCAATGACGAGATCGGGCCAAAGCACCTGTTGGATGCGTGGCTCCAGCCTGATTACAAGTCGCTGACCGAACTCTATGCGCCCCGTGGAGCCCCAAGTGTCCCGAACACTTTGTCAGATGATCTGGACCCAGCGATTCACCAACGCTGCAGAGATCTCGGAGTTAAGCTGTCACAAGTTCGCGATGCACGGATGGAAGAAGAACAAGAACGAGAGGTTAACCGCGAACGGGAGCGCGAACGGGAGGCGGAGTTGCCCCCCAAAGCAAAAGCAGCAAAACATCACCTTCACCCGGATGTCGTCACATTCGTAAACACTGGATACATCCCACCACTCCACAAGGACAGCGCATTTCTCCCAGTCTTTGAGGCGCTAGAAAGGAGTTCTGCAGACACTGGCGAAGTAGATGTTTGGAGCCGGTCCATTTTGGCGACGGTGGACTTCTGCAGAACTGTAATTCCCGAGTCTACTGAAGGAACCATGGATCAATACCTTCGGCCGGTGCAATGGATCCTTTCGCGGACAAATGCGAATCATGGCAAACCATTACTCGTCCTGGTAAGCCCATTCGAGGCAGACCGCTTAATGCCAGACATCAGAGCGAGCGAGCATG
>JBBPPQ010000270.1:0-18860 GCA_038092035.1 Leccinum disarticulatum
CGGCGGGGCCCCTCTCCTTTGTTTTATCCATTACCCGTACACCACGCCAGGGCCCCCCCCCCCCCCCACACCCCCCGAGCATGACTCCGAACCCGTATTAAACGCTCGGGCACTTCGACTCAGAGTAATACTGAAGTCGTATCATACGAGCGGGCCCCTCAAGTCCCAGAGCATAAATCCGAACCCGTAGTAAACGCTCGGGCCCCTCGACTCTGAGTGATCCATATCACGTACACTACGGACGGGCCCCTCGACTCTGATCACGTACACTACGGACGGCCCCCCCCCCGAGCATTACTCCGAACCCGTATTAAACGCTCGGGCCCTTCGACTCAAAGTAATACTGAAGTCGTATCATACGAGCGGGCCCCTCAAGTCTGAGTGATCCATATTGTGTACACTACGGAAGGGCCCACCTCCAGAGGATGACTCCGGACCCGTATCCCACGCTCAGGCCCTTCGACTCAGAGTGATACCGAAGTCGTATCATTCTATAGTAGCGGGCCCCTCGATGCAGAGTGATAAGCATCAAGTACACTACGGACTGGCCCACCCGCCTGAGCATGACTCCGAACCTGTAGTAACTACTCGGGCCCTTCTACTTACAGTGATATCGACGTCGTATCATACGAGCGGGCCCCTCGACGGAGAGGCAAGTGAAGATCCTTAACTACAAACGGGCCGACATTCCGCGATAGGACTACCAGCCGAGAGCGAAACCGACGGACGGGAACAGCTCCCGAGAGTATAGATAAGTTCTTCAATATGTGGTGAGCGACATGGGATTGTGTGACAATCAAAGTCGTCTGCTCTCAATACATGATGTGAGCTACAATATGCAGGAATTACCACACGGAGGAGGAAGCGAATGCGGACATCTTGCTTTTCGAATGAACGAGGTGAAGACGGATCCCCTTCACCTTGAAGTCATTCCGACCTGTTAGGATACTGATATGCATACCACCCGAGTTTCACACCGAGCTTTTATTGGCACGTCGCTAGATCTCAGGTGACATTTAATGATCCCGAGCTCTCATTATACATGGGAGGGGACGTAAACAGAGCATAAAATGGACAGGACTAATCCCCGAGTGTATATATAAGACAGTGTATATATAGTGATCATCGTCTTCCATTCGGACCGTGCCTACCTCTTAGGATACTGTGCGGAATCCTACGCGGGAGCGCTGCCGAGGTTTCCGAGCAGGCCATAGACTAACACTGACACCGAATAATGCCGACCACTCTGCATAATGGGGGACCCTTAGACTGCTGGTGGCACCAACCAATACCGGTCTCTCAGGATACATACCTCAGACTGGGGGTGGCCCAAAGCGAAGTTGCGGACCAGGATACAATACACATAGTAGGCTCTCAATAAAGACAATGCGAACATCTTGCTTTTTGAATGGCAGTCATGCCGATCTGTTAGATACGTAGCACCTTTGAATTATACCAGTTGCGGACCAGGATACAATACACATAGTAGGCTCTCGATAAAGAAAATGCGAACATCTTGCTTTTTGAATGGCAGTCATGCCGATCTGTTAGATACGTAGCACCTTTGAATGATACCAGTTGTGGACCAGGATACAATACACATAGTAGGCTCTCAATACAGAAAATGCGAACATCTTGCTTTTTGAATGGCAGTCATGCCGATCTGTTAGATACGTAGCACCTTAGAATGATACCGAGCTTTCAAGCTTTTGTCCTTACACTGCAGGCAAAACCGAACAAAGCCGAACTCTATAGAAATTGAAACGCCACCCGAGGCTACGTAATGATATATATGATAAGCGGCTTGAAATCAGACCCATTAATGCATTAGATCTCTGTGGTACAACAGGTTCCAAGAAATGACGCACCCATCATTCATCAGTCCTGGACAGGCTGCCGATAGTTCGCATGGTGATAGTGGCCGAATTAAGCCGAGATAAAGGTGTGAACAGTACGGACTCGGGTCCCGGTTGGAAATCACATTCACCCGGGCCTGTCCGAGATAAGGCTATGTGTAAAACACCAAAACCCCTATAGCGGTAGGAACAATTCTTGGGATCGGGAGTCTTCGGCATATTTATGTCAATTTAATAGTAGTTGTTGTTTGAACGGTCGTTTTCGGCACCTCATGTCCCAAATATCCCTCGATACCTGCGTTCCAGAGGAATGGGCTCTGTCCCGTACCGACCTGTTTGCTCGGTACATGGTCGCTAGGTTCAATGCCTCACTCGCACCGGATGCCGACCCCCAATATAGCTCATTTGGGGACTCTCTGCTGCCAATCCCAGCTGTCTGCGAAGCCGACCGAATGGTGCGGATTTTGTTGGAAGCATACCGAAACAAGGGTAGGCCTTCAGCTTTGCCAATCTAATTCGAAGTGATCATCACATTGCTGCCAGTTGTGATTGAAGACGTCGATATCATTCGGCTCGGGGAGAGGGCCAAGGTCAATAACAACCAGAGCATGAAATCTAAGACCCCTGAGGAACTTGATGCTGATCTGGAATCCGCCTGCGGAGGATTGGAAGGGATAACCGAGCCATCGGTGTTCACCGACCGCTCAGGCTATATTCTCTTATGGTACTTACCAGGACTAGTCAGCGATCCGAATCAGGTTAGAGATATTTACATGCCCTGAATGAAACTCATTCATAATTAGAAATATATTTGGAACAAATTGTCTCTACTGGATGGCCCACTTCGCCGAAGTATCTTGACTGGTCCAGGGCGAACTTGGAGAGCTTCGGAGACTTCCTTCAGAGAGGGTGCCGAACTTCGGGGAGCAATAAATCTATCGCCTGCATGGTTTCAGCAGGGCCACAATGTCAGGAACATAGGGATCCTGTCTAAACTCGTGAATCTAAATGATTTCCGACAGGGTCACATCTCCGAACCCGAGGTTTCGGCTCTGTTGAAAACTGGCCAAGATAGCATATATACTACGGATTGGCTGATGGCGATGAAGGATCACGCTGCTCTGCTCACCGCATGCCTTGCTATAATGCATCCAGACATGTATATGGCTGGTAGGGAAGCAATGTTGAAGCTCGGCCGATGGAGCGAAGACAAGGAGAAAGAAGACATGAAGGCGATTCTTCCAATATGGCCCTCTATTTTCAGCGTCGTCTCAGTTATGGTCAATCGGATGAGTCCCTTGCACATCGATATCAACGGCCGACCTCAATTGTTCGACCTGCTACTCACTGTTGGTGAATATGCCGAACTCGACATTGCCATTCCGACGATATCTCGGCGCCTGCGGTACACGCCGGGCACAGCAGTAGCATTTTCGGGCAGATTGCTGCAGCATGGGGTTCGCGAGATAGGACATGACCGTGCAGTTCTATCATTTTATATGCGCGATAACGTCCATGAGTTTATGGATATACCTCGCAGCAACTATATGGAGTATAGTAAGGTGGGCAGGTCATGTATTTAAAGGATACATAGGTTGAAACAAAGGTCGAAATACCGAGAAGAAGAGTTGATGAAATATATAGTAAATCTAATCAGTGGACCCGTTCCCATCCGCAAGAGATTGGACTTTGAGCCACGCTCGCCATATCTCCACTTCCGCAGCTTCCAACTCCCTCAGATTTGTTTGAAGCTCGGCATGGAGGCCGCTCATCAGAATGTCGCCAGGTTGGGCCCGAACCATGTGTAATGGCGATCCATGCTCAGGCCATGTCCCCTTATTTCGATTTCCTTAGGTCATCGCCATCATTAATGTTGAGAAATGACTTACATTGAAGAAGTTGAATGCACGCTTGAACATGTTATCGAGCTCGTGCATATCATCCATTTTGCGATATTCCCGGAGTGGGTACAACCACCAGGTGTTGTCCATACCGAAGCTCGGCCAAATGTTGTTGTGTCGCCAAGTCGGTAGCAGGTCCCGGACTCGGGGACAAGTCAGAATCTCTCGATCCAAAGGGTCGCTTTTCTGGATGAGGCTCTCCATCCCGGCTTCGGTACCCGACTGGAGCATGTCGATCCAACCCTTAGGGACAGGAGGTGGCACAGTCTGCCGAGCTGAATAAGCCGAGAGCAACCATCCTCCCATCTGCTGGAGTTCGGATGTCATCAGCTGGATGGGTAGAGAGTTTGGCGTCCCGACGTACCATGTCCATCACCATATTCCGGTACCAGTATCGGGGCCATCGATCCCGGTGACTATCTCGCAATACCCCGACTGCTATGTCTATCCGAAGGGCATAGTAGAACATCATCATGTGCAGCCAACTCTGCGATATCTTGCTGAAATCGAATACGTAGTTCTGGTACATCGAGTAATGATGGACCGAAGTGAATGTGGTGACGATTATGGTGGGCTGATTCCACTCTCTTATACCCATCAGCTCCCCACACAATGGCCAAATGCGGAAGACAAACAAATATATCATACGGAAGCACAATATAAGTACCACGATCCACAATTTCCACCGTCGGCAAGTGAGTAAACGAACAAGTGTGATTTTGCAATGTACCGAATCACTATTACCGCTACCGTACGATGCTCGGTAAAGAACCCGAAACCCTATCCCACTCTATATGGGAAAGATCCCTAAGGCGTTCGTATGTTGCCTTCTGCCTAGCAGCATAACAGGCTTCGCCTCGATGACCTTTTACATTGCTTCGGATGGCCAACCTTCCCCAAATTAGAGCTTTGTGCTTGAAGAAATTAGCGGTCCATTTGAACTCGGCGCTGAGCAGCTCCTCTTCTTCTTGTCTCCGGTCCATAGTAGCCTTGGCCCTGAGCCAATGAACTCTATAGACTGTCGATGCGGAGTCAATATTAAGCAATGCGAAATGGCCGAAACTTACATTCGGTCATCCAATCGTTCTTTTCTGTGTCCCTCGGGATGTCCATGGTCCAGAACCAAGCCAGCGAAGAGTTCCTATGGTCTCGGGCATTCGGCAACGCTACAGCAGTGCTTACCTTCAGGTCCTCATCCCTTAATACCTGAAACCTGTCCAACAATTCTTCATCGGCATCCAGTTCAACCATTGCTTTACGACAAATCCGATATGTGGCGGAATGCCTAGTAACGATGGCATCGGCTGCGTGCACCTTCCCCCAAGCCCTAGTACTCCTTGATTGGCTCTTTGCATGCCGAACTTCGGTCCGAAATAAGACTGCCTTGTCTGCTAATGCTAGTCTTATTTCATGTAGAGCATCATTTGCTTGGCCAATGCGAAGCCTCAGTTCCAACGACAGTAGTGCTTCGGCGCCCACATGTTTACATCTTTCGATGCCGAGATTCGACGGTAATGGTAAAGATGCTTGCTCGGGGCCTTCATCCATGAAATCGTTTGCTTCGAAAATATTTTCGGTGTCATCATCGCAGGACAAAGAGTCAATTGGTCGGTCATCGGAGAAAGCTTCTGTCAAATATGCGGGAGCCTCCGCTAGAAATCCTGAGAGTTCTGCAGACAGCCTGTCGGCCCGGCGGGCCAGTGCTAACTTCTGGAGTTCGGTTGATTTAGCTGCGATGCCTCGGACATCGCGCCTAAGTGCGATTTGAGCTTGTTGAATTTTCAGACCCTTTGCCAACCATGTTGCAGCTCCTCTTTGATTTTGTCCGATCTTAGCCATGCTCTCCAAAATGCCGAGCTCCATTGCCCGCATAGTCGGAGCTTAATCGCAAGTTAATATTCTATCCAAGGCCTTAACAAATCAATGCATACCCTTCTGCAATCTAACATCATAAATGTCCATCCGAGTGGGATCAATGTGACGGCCCTCTTTGGCTTCTTCTTCCTGGACAAGCCATTCTTGTCTTTCGGTATCCGAAACACCATCATCCAGGTCATAAAATTTGGACCTAGCTGCAATGAATGATTTCCGAGCTTCGGTAATCTTTCGGGACAGAGACTTAGCTGCGCAAACAATGAAGTTAGATATCGTTGCATCAGGCCACCGGCACTTACTCATTCGGATCATCTTCACAAAGTTGGAGTCGTTCATTTGGAAATCTAGAAGTTCTTGCCGACCTGGTGACGACATTCCCCGAGTCGAACCAGAGACAATATTCAGAACCGACCACAAAGTTTCGATAATCTCGCCGTCAACCCATCCAGCACCAGCAATGAACAGGGGCGCATAGCGAGGAAAGCAAGATGCCTGGTGTCCATGAACATGCCAAATGCCGATTCCCGGAACAATGTTCAAGTTGTTCGGAATCTCAATCAATTGACTCTTTCCGACCCGAAAACGGAGTTTCTTCATGTATGCGCAGTTCACATCGTAGAAGCTGATCGCCCGAGAAATTCCTTGCATGTTGTGCTTCAAAGCATTCGTCAACGAATAGTCCATGTTTACCTGTCTGATCCGAATAAGCTAGGTGGTGAAATCATCGACAATGTTCATACCTTTCACCCTTTTGAAAGTCTACTACGGAATGAGGGACGAAGCAACCATGCCGAGCGCACGCTGTAGCTCCAATACCGGTAGCCTGTAACCTTCCGTGGCTGGCGTTCGCCTGGTTAACAGCCCGATGATTATTGCAACTTGACCTCTAAACCGAATCTCACTATTGAATTGATGAAACCTAGCAGAATACTCACCTCCAAAGGATGATCTGTCACTTTGAGGTATTCTTGGTATTCTCGCCGAGAGACCATATAGGCCAGACCATCCATCAGCCAAACTTGATCCTCGGGATTTTTGTCGTGCAAATGTTCTGCCTTGAAATTTCCATCCATGACAAAAGTTCGGGAGTACTTCCAACTATCGGAATGTTCTTGTAACAAATTTATCAATTCGGGCCACAGAGTGAAACTCACTCAGACAAGTCCTCATCCGATGCATCAACATTAATCCCCGGCTGAGGACATGCCGGGCAAAACACAGCTAGGTCACCCTTTCCGGCCTCTCGAGAGCGATGGCCAAACCCGTTCCATTTCAGCAACTTGAGTAGCCTCCATTGTCGGGCGACTCGGAGCAACTCGGTATATCGGTCCTGAAACCGCGTCAGTAAGTCACAAGACAATGTCGGTTCACATACCGGAATGAGTTGGGGAAATACATTAGAAGTCACCCGTCGGAGCTTACTATAATAATTCATTGCCGAAGTTCCACATTCTAGATTGTCTAGAATGAAATCGTCCAAGACTTGAAAAGTGAAAGCCGTCCGCATCCTTTTCAAGGTCGCCGGAAACAGCCGACATTGTAGCAGTTGAAGGTATTCAGGAGGGGACCCAGGACAAATGCAAAAATTCACATTGACAAAGTGTATTCCCGAAACGTCGACGACCGTCAGATAATCGGTCCCGGTTGGTGGCTTTAGATGTGGAGGTCGGTCCTCTGGTTCAAAGTCCTCCCATGCTTCGTCATCCATAGGAATCGGACCAGGCTTTACCTCCGAACATGATTGCCTATGTGTCCTGTCTCCCGGACAACAGCCCCCGCCATGTCCTAGGTCTAATTCGAAGCCGGTCTGTTGAACCTTATGTTTCAACATTCGGTATGACTATTAAATATCTGATTGACATACCATGAATAATGCCGAATCTTCGAAAAATGTTCCTGTCCATTGCTCAATCCGATGGAATGGACTCCTCTTGTGCTGTTCCCTGCAGCAATGGGTGCAATATAAAGGCTGACCGAAACACCCCGAGCATCGATAGGTACCGTCCTTTGCACAGATCGAACATATCCGAGGATCCTGGGGGGCTTCCATCTCCAATAATGCTTTAAGGAATTCATTCCTATGCCCATACCATGTCCGAAGATACTCATTGGATGACTGTCTGATATTGAGTATTACACACCGAAAACATGAAAACAAACTCGCATTCTTTGCCTTGAACCTGATCGGTTGGATCACTTCCTGACCTTCATCAATGCTACAAATGTGTCAAGACCACACATCTAAATATTGCTGAAATATATACCTATCAACATGGAATGGATTCAACTTGCTCGGAGTGGAATTATAGGTTTTGGACTTCTTAGGAGTTCCTTGGGTGATTGGGCGGTGTGACTTTGGAGTCTTCTGGTCATCTAGCTTCACCAGTACGACTTTGCTTCCCCTTCTAGTATTCTTCGTCACCCATGTAGTATGAGTAACATTTCCCGGATAGATTTTGCGCTTGGCCATGATCCACCAACTGTTCTAGACACTGAAATAGAAAGGTATATCGACCTGATATTCGTGCACTCAAGAAATTGTAAGGCGCACTTCAGTTTGTGCAATTGCGAGA
The DNA here is from genome assembly GCA_038092035.1 of Leccinum disarticulatum. Classification (NCBI taxonomy): domain Eukaryota; kingdom Fungi; phylum Basidiomycota; class Agaricomycetes; order Boletales; family Boletaceae; genus Leccinum; species Leccinum disarticulatum. The sequence goes on from JBBPPQ010000270.1 coordinate 8,206, forward strand.
CATCGGATCTGATATTGAGATCCTTACGTCAATGACCACATTCCGTCATTCTGTTACCGAATAGTGGTTCGGCACCCTCGGCTAATGTTGGATACCTTACGTTAGACCTCATAAATCCGTATTTGGCCTAACTACCGAGACATCTTGAGACCCATATAGCTAGTATTGGCGTCGGCTATCGAGGCATGGCCTCGGGTATCATCTCGGATCGGCTATAAATCTTGAGCCGGTGATCCGAGACATAATTGGGACCTGGTCCCATAATGGATTGCGCAAGGCAGAAGTTTGTGAGTCTTGTTCGAATATCCCGCCATCTCATTCAAAATGTCTGACTCTGACGATGGATTGTCCGACGAGGAATATCCAAACTCTGCATTCTATGATGGTTCGGAAGGTGAAATTGACCGGGGTCTGGACGAGGATGATGATAGAAGCATAGATGAACCAGAGGAACCCGAGGATGATGAAGGGGATCATCCTGAAGATGCACCGGGACCCTCCTCCAAGCAGCCTCGTGATATGATCGAGAAAGTTCCAGGCATCTCCGACCTGGTCATGCATATGCTCCGAGCAAGATACCCGGCTTGGATAGCTGAGAAAGGCAACAAACGCAAGAAGGTCTGGAAGAACCTACTGGATCAGCTCCGAGATTTCCCAGAGAACAGGGGCCTGCTAGAAAGCCAGTGGGATCTCCGTGGAAAGGTATATGATAGTAAATTTATTTTTGCCACAACTCTTCTAACATGATGTGAAAGTTGTACTTAGGTTGGATGAGAAGGCAAAGCCGAAAGTTGCCGAAGAAACCTGGCTTCTTTGCCGCACCAAAGTGGACAGTTCGGAAGGTAGTCAAACTTTTGAAGGAGGACCGAATCAAAGAGATTCTACGAGATGACTACGGGGTTGAAATGGGTACTTCGGAAATGCTGAAAAACTACCAGGAGGTCGTGACCGAGGTAATTGCGGATCTCAGCCAAGATGAGGTAGTTGAGATGAAGAAGACCGCCTTAGAGTGGAATGAAAAGAGCGAGCCAGATTCGGCCAAAGCACGGTGCATTTTCTTACGATTGTCCGAGATGTTCCACAGGTCTCTGAAGATGACTGTATAGGTTTGCGACCCGGGGCATGGGAACAGTCATGAAGCAATTCGCTGAGGAAATGTGGAAAAGGGGGGGTGTCCGAATGGTGATATTGACAGGTTACAAAGACGAGAAGGAATCTTGGTTCACCAATTGGTATGTAGCAGATTGTGTGACAAAATGCGGAGGACTGACTGGCTTCAGCTTCGATTTCAACAGCCAAATTGACAACGGACCGAAATTCCTGGATTCTGCGACCTTGCAAGGTCCCTGGGATCGGTACATCGGGCGCTGCTTTGACAATCCCGAGGCCGAGGCTTCGGAAGATGATAAAACCGAGACCAAAGTTTCCAGACCGAGGACTCAGAAGCCAAGGCAGAATCTGGACAGCGAAGCTGCCTTGAGATTAGTTTCGAGAGATGATGGTGCTATATGGCTTCCTGAGATTGTAGGGAGGAATCGGTTGGATCTGCAGGCTTTAGTTAGGGCATATATCACCGCCCATTACAGTGAGTTGGTCATTCTTCTTCAATGCAATATCTAATGGTTATTCTAGGAAGAGTCTGCAACAATAAGAAAGCCTCGGCACCGTTCACAAATCTAGCTCAGTTTCAAGATCGATTGTTTTTACCTAAACATGTCCCTGATGGGTTCATATTCCCTGGGGACCCGAGCCATATGAAAATTAGCGAAGCCACCACTTTGTTGCAGTTCATTCGGGATAGGCAGATAACGTCTCCGGACGACGTTTTTGCCTTTCAGTATCGACTCAACCGAGACTTGGAACTGCAGGATCCGGTGGGGCCTGATGATGAGAAGGATGCAGAAGACTTGGCTCCGAAACAAATTAGGAGATCAGAGTCCAAGAAGACTGGTCAGTCTTCCGGGATCCAACCATCTCACCCATCGAAATTGCCGAAGACCTCAAAAACCTATGGTAAGACGCCTAGGACTTCCAATGCCTATGATGCCGAGCATTCCGATGCCGAGCACACCTCACCTCCAGATCAAGGCCAAGCTAGGAGAAGCGACGAATCCGAAAATGAAGTACCGAGGCACATCGAAGAAGAGGCAAGCGGTCCCGAGGGGGCGAAGAAGAGCAAGTCTAGGAAGGGAAAAGAAGTTCGGCGATCTAAAGGCGCGGGGGAAATGCGACCGGCGGTAGTTAATGTCCCGTTGCCTGGTAAATTTTCCTATCACCAGCGCCGAGGTCACGCACTGAAAAGACCCAGTTCACAGCTCGACGGCAGAAAGAGGAGGCGTGGCAAGCAATTCGAAGGTCGGGCCACCACGGGGTGGTAAGTGGCACCTGAGTATATGGCACATTTTCCTTACCTCCTCTGCTCTAGCCAAACGGGCAATTCCTCCTTCGGAAGGTACATCCCTGCGCAGAGAGACTCCGGGACCCTCGGTCAGACTCGGACCAGGTAGTGAGTGTCATTCCATACTATCTGCCAACCTGAGTTTATTTGAGCATTTCAAGAAGGCAAAAAGCAAGCTGAACCATCAAAAGACTTGGATAGCTCAAGGCACGGTCAGCCATTGGCACCTGTTGTCAAAATCGGGCCACCGAGAGGGGGTAAGTCGAACTTCCTCTAATCCTGAAATATCATTTATGCAGAGACCAACAGTGAAACGCATCGAAGATGTTAGCAAAACAAAATCGCTACCCAAACAGACCTCGGCACCTCGGGATAAGCTCAAGGCGACTACTGTAAGTTTAAGACTAATGAGATTGATAACGACCTCCTTGATTGTTTTCTGTTTAGGTGCAGAGAGTGACCGACAATAGCGAACTCGGCACTGACGATGAACAATCTCACAGAGCCTACAAACAGGTTCCCATAGTGAACAGTACCGAAGCTCGTTCGAAGCACACATCTGCGAGGCCCACTACCAATGGAACTCGCACCCTACCTCTGAAATCGGCATTGAAGACTTCGAACTCCAGACAAACCAACGAATCTGGACCTGGGGCTCTCGGTATCGTAACGCTCATATACCTGTCTTCTGCTCTTTCTAATATGCAAGCTAGCCAATCCCCAACCTAGGAATCCTGAACAAAGGCAGAGTTCCAGTCAAGGGCAATCCTCTGGGCAGCTTGCCGAGCTAGCATCTATGACTCTCGGTATCGTAATCCTCATGTACCCGCGTTCTGCTCTTTCTAATATTCAAGCTAGCCAATCCGGAACCTGGGAATCCCGAACGAACGCAGAGTTCCAGTCAAGTGCAATCCTCTAGGCAGCCTGCCGAGCGAGTGTCTTCTAATCCGACCACACCGACTAGAGCGGGTCAGCCACGGGAAGAGACGAATGGTAAGGTTGATCGATATCTCATTTTCATCGTTACTCAAATTAAATGTTTCTAGCTCATCTGGAGCCGTTGACTCCGCGCCGTTCGAACCGAGAGCGAAGAGCTCCTTCGCGAGTCGATGACGAACTGCCGAACCGAAAGCGCCAAGCTTCAACAGGTCCTCTGACAACGCAATTCAAGACTAAGAGAGCTCGGATCAATTAGTGAGCCCCCCAATTCTGTATTCATTCTTGGTTCTGACTTATTTTGTATCTTTACTCAGACATAAGTCACATTCGCCGGTACTGTACATAGGCAGCCTGCAATTTACTACGTTCCGAATATACTATGTGTCGTATGTCCTTGGCCGTGGCATCCTATTCTTCCATAGGATCCTCGGCAGCTCGAGTCTCTGTGTGATTCAACAGTCAGTACTGCGAAAGAAGGAATTTACCCGACCTACCCTGGATAGCATTATCGATCGAAAAAAGCATGGGAGGGTGAACCGAGTTGGCCGGGATGTCGCTTGTCGTCGCTTCTGGGACATCAACCTCAGAGACTCCGCTGGGCCCAACAACCTTCTCGGCTGGTGTCTCCTCAAAGACTACCTCAGTGCTTGGCCCGCCAATCTTCCCCTGAGCTACTGCGCTCGCCCCAGATTCCTCAACGACCATCTCGTCGACTCCATCGGCAGTTGTCCCCTCAGCTCCTTCTGTGGTTATTGCAACCATCTCGGGGACCTCGGGAAGCGACACGATGATATTCGGGACGGACTGTGTAGGTACCAAGGGGCTGATAGAACCCCTGGATGGCGGAGGAGGCCCGGATGGGCTTGAGGCGACGAGGAGAGCCGAAGTTGGTTGGGGAGATGGAGGAGGGACGGATGGTCTTGGGGAGGCGTGGAGAGCCAAAGTTTGTTGAGGCGGGGCGGCTGAAACAGGAGATGGATCAAGAGTCGAGGGAGGGATGCTACTGGAGGGCGGGAGGGAAGCGCAGCTAGCCTGAGCCGAGGGTCGAGTCGAACTCTCTGTGCTTGTAAACAAGCTGGGCTGGACGTCGGGTCGATGAAAGGGAAGGACAATGTTGGAATCGGCATGGCGTACCCCCGTCCCGAGTTTCTGCAAAACCTCCTTCCTCAACTCGTCGAACATCTTAGTCATGCTCGCCATCCCATCCTCCACCGCGCGCATCCGCAGTTCCATCTCCGTCGGTTTCGTCGAGGGGGGTCTCTTTGTGATGACGACACCTTCAAACGCTGGTCGAATTGTTAGTATTGATGGCGCCATTCCAGAAATTACTTACTCTGTTTCTTGCGAGTTTGCCTCTCGGCCGAGGGAGACTCGTCTCGGACCCGTTTCTTCGACTGCGGGATCTTGAGTTTGATGGGAGCCTTGGGAGCATCAGGAGATGAAGGGGGAGATGGGGGACGACGGGCTCGGGATTTAGACCTAGGCTTCGAAGTTGTAGGATCCTTGGCGACCTTGGTCGATTTCGCCTCGGTAGTCTTGATCGATGCAGATTTGATCGAAGCAGATTGAGGAGGAGGTGCTGGGATGACGGGATGGGAACGAACTTGACTCCGAGTGACTGAACGACCTCGAGGTGCGGCCAGGGAACATTTGACCTTGCGCGTGTTACATTGTACGCAGGCCTTACCCGGCCGCCGAGAGCATTGTTCCTGCCTCTGAATGCACGTTTGGCAGGAGCCGTCTACCACTGGCTCGTCATCCTCAGGGATTTCCGATGGCGCCCTTGACGGCGCCCTTGACGTCGCCCTCGACGTCGCCCTCGACCTTGCCTGGCTTCGTCCTCGTTTCGGCACTGGCTCAGGCGCTTCCTTTGGTGACTTCTCGGCGCGTTGCTGAACTGGGTGTTCTTCGACTGCTACGACTTCCTTTTGCTTCCCCTTCCCCTTCCAATCCGATCGCTCCTTCGGTTCCACCTGGACTGGCTGCGTCGCTACGATGGGAATCTCGTCCATCGTCACGTCCTGGCTGGGCATGGGCTCTTTTCTCCCGATAGCGAGCCACGGGTGGTCGGGACACGCGCTTACGTCTTCGCCGACGATAGCAGACCAGTTGGGCCATCCCTTCGCCTTCACCCAGCCCGCCAGTTGGATTTCGGCAGCTACGGCGAACCGAGGGATCTTTTGAGCGAAGCCCACCATGGGCCGAATGATGTCCTAGTTGGATTCGCGGTTAGCTACAATGTAAGAGTAGATGAAGTTAGTGTACGCACCAGTTGCTCCCTAAGCTCATTGATGGCCTCATGCCATACTGCCACCTGCGAACCGTTTTTCTCCACCGGCCGAAGTACCTTGTTCTTCATTATCGCAATCATCTTGTTGCTAGCTTCATCGATGATTGGTTGGGCGTTGAAGGTTTGCATGGTGATGCTGGTGGGAGGATGAGGGGTGTTGGAAAAGAGGACACGAAAACACCGACGATTCGGTTGGGTTGTGGGCCTGTCATGCTGGCACCACGACCACAATAGCCGACCCGAGGTTCTCGGATCCATTGTTCGTTGACTTGTGGACAAGTCGGAGTTTGAATTACCGAATTCAACATTATAGGTAGCTCGTGGATTTGTGTATTGATTCCGCCCAAAGTCCACAAATTACGCTTTGACTCTAATATGCTCGGCATGACAGGCGAACTACGTCGGCATTGCAGGGGTTGATTCGCTTATAATCAACTTAAAAAAAGTTGCTATCTTTTCCCCAGTCCTTCTCGTCTTCTGCAACCACATCTAGGCAATTTCAACTCATAATGGCAAAACAAGTTCGGTTTTGTCTCCTCGGTATAGTTCCGTCTCCCTCGGGTTGTAACCTTAATGTTAATCTCGCTTTCGTAGCTTCGGTTCACACGATTTCCGACCAAACTGACAGTTCGGCATGCAGTTTTTTAGATTCCGATATCCATATGTCTGATTCTAGTGGGCGTTATGGTAAGTCAAATTCGGTCACGACTTGTGAGCGAACGTTGAATGTACTGGTAGATATTGACGATCCCAATGAGCCGACGGGGTCGGGATATTCGTTTCAAGATGAACAATCTGGTGAGCAGGCTCAGACGTTTCACCCTCAGTCAACTTATGTTATTGATGGCGCATTTCCATAGTTACTCCACCTGGTTCTCCGAACCCGTTTGCCGGCATGCTCGTGCCCACACCCCCTCCATTTGCCCCCCCTCCATCATCCCCTTCTCGGAATCCATTCGCGGGAATGAGGGTTCCTACCCCTCCGCCCTTCGCTCCACCTCCATCCCCCGATTCTCCTAACCCTTTCCGCGGCATGAGGGTTCCTACCCCTCCACCTTTTGCTCCACCTCCATCCCCCGGTTCTCCGAACCCTTTTTTCGGAATGAAGGTTCCTACACCTCCTCCATTTGCTCCTCCTCCATCCCCAGGTTATCCAAACCCGTTCGTCGGTATGAGGGTGCCTACACCACCACCTTATCTTCCACCCCCATCCCCAGGTTCTCCCAGCCCTTTCTTCGGCTTCAGGGAACTTACACCTCCATCACCCAATTCTCCGAATCCATTCGCAGGAATGACAGTGCCTACTCCTCCTCCCTTTTCCCCACCTCCATTACCCCCGTCTCCGAACACGCACGCTCGAATGAGGGTTTGTACCCCTCCTGCTCTTGAGGCACCTGCATCCCCACGCTCGCCGAACCCTTTCGCCGGCATGAGGGTTCCCACCCCTCCTCCCTTTCAGCCTCTCAGCCCGACGAGCTCACAGCCTAGGTCCAATAGCCTCAGGGAGGCTAGACGTTCGGCTAGTCCAAATCCATTTTCCGGGATGCGGGTTCCGACACCTCCTCCCTTTGAGCCGCATATCCCATCCACTCCAATATCATTAGTTGCACATGATTTCGGTACGTTGGTCCTGGTTTTCGGATCTTACGGTGTATTAAATTCGGAATCTTTGCTAGCTACCCCGGAGTCATATGAGGTTTCGGCATCGGAAGATGCCTGTCACGAAGGTTATGATCCGCGCTCGGGATACATAGATACTGACGTCCCATCGGCGCACGATCTGCTGGAACGAAAACACCGAGATATCTGGCGAACAAGGATACGACACATTCTGGACAGCGAAGGTGAGCTCAATCCATATTCATGCATTGCCTTCCTTCCATTATTTACTTAGCCTTTGATGTTGCAGTGCATAATGCCGAAGCTGAGTCGGGAGGTGGAGGAAGTACTGACAACGCCATACAAGTTGTCGTCCTCGGACAACCACAATTTCGTGAGTGCAGTCAACATGAGTTCTATATCCGTTTTCCTAATGATCTGCCCAGTATTCTCCTCAGCTTTGGATTCCGGAGATCATCAAGTGATTGGGGACTCTCAACAGAGCGTTCAGTCGGCTATCGTAGAAGCTTCGAATGCTTTCTTCGAAGCCTCGAATAGGAGGCGAGAGCTACTTGAGAGGCAGATGGCTATCCTACGTGGCATGGATCTGATTCAACAGCGTTGTACATACTATTAGCCTCCTTCGGGAACAATATTTGTAATAGTAAATGGATTTCTGGCAGTAACTGAGGTTAAACTTTGTATTCTAACATTCTCGGCTTCCTCGACGTTGGAATCAACATACCCGAAGGTATCAAGACGATGGTCGGCATGCTCACAATCACTTCCATAACAATCACGCATGCTCACAATCACTTCCATAGACAGGCCTGTCCATACCATATTCAATCTGATCGGTATCACCTATATAGACAGGCCTGTTCGTACCGTACGAACTCGGATTCAACTCTGAAGACAGGCCTGTCGGTATTCAATCTGCTCGGTATCGCGTATATAGACGGGCCTGTTCGTACCATACGAACTCGGATTCGACTCTGAAGACAGGCCTGTCGGTATTCAATCTGTTTGGTATCACCCATATAGACAGGCTTGTCCGTATAGAACGGGCTCGGATTCAACTCTGACGACAGGCCTGTCCGTACCATACGTACTCGGATTCGACACTGACGACAGGCCCGTACGCACCATACGTCCTCGGATTCGACTCCGAAGACAGGCCTGTGCGTATCGAACGTGCTCGGTATTACTATCATCGACAGGCCCGTCCGTACCATACGTACTCGGATTCAGCTCTGACGACAGGCCTGTACGCACCGTACGTACTCGGATTCAGCTCTGACGACAGGCCCTTACGCACCATACGCACTCGGATTCGACTCTGAAGACAGGCCTGTCCGTATCGAACATGCTCGGATTCAACACTGACGACAGGCCCGTCCGTACCATACGTACTCGGATTCAGCTCTGACGACAGGCCCTTACGCACCATACGTACTCGGATTCGACTCTGAAGACAGGCCTGTCCGTATCGAACGTGCTCGGTATCACCGTCATAGACAGGCCTCTCCGTACCATACGTACTCGGATTCGACTCTGACGACAGGCCCGTCCGTACCATACGCACTCGTATTTGACTCTGACAACAGGCCTTTCCGTATCACACGTGCTCGGTATGGCCCTAATAGACAGGCCCGTCCTTACCATACGTAGTAGGATTTGACTATAAAGACAGGCCTGTCCGTATCGAACGTGGTCGGTATCACTTCTATGGACAGGCCGATACGTATACTACGTGCTCGGTATTCCTCTCGCATCACAGGCCCGGCCATATCATACGGTATGTTTTGATCTCGGGCCCCCTCATTCATGACGGTGAAAATATCCTCGGGCCCGGCGCAGGGCCTTACGCTAAAATCGGCTGTTTGCACCGCAGGGTGAACGCTGATATGCGGGAAATGTTACCTGATGGGCTCAGACGTGGTAACATTCGAAGTGGAGGATCGCCACGACCTAGGCGATCCCATCATCATAAGCGCAACTGAGTGCTACACGATGGATTGGACGGACCCCTCCTTGTGGCCCGCCCATTGCGAGCTTGCCTGGTGCACTCGCATTCCATTTCATCCACACGCTCAAGTTACGACTGACTACCAGCGCCTTTCCTCCCCGGTTTCCTTTACAGAACCGGAGCTTCCATCTCTTTCCTGGCCAGCACCAGAGAACATAGTAAACAGCGCTGAGACACTCGAGTTCCAATGGGAACACTTGTATTCCACTCTCACTTCGATAGGTTGGGCTCTCCCGACTCAAACATACGACGATTACTTCGTCAAGACATCTCTTATCCACTGGCAAGGATACGAGTTGATACACAACCGCCATTTTCCTATCGACTGCAACCAGTCGGTAGAGTTTAGAAGGATGGTAACTTTTCCGAACTTCTTACCCAAGGAGTTCGAGGCTAGATCACAGGTCGGATATATGGCTCGGGACGAAATCCCGACCATACAGGAATGGAACGAAGAATTTGATCGTCGACAACGCGACAAGTTTATGGAGGATCCAAAGAACGCTTCGTTTTTAGTTCAATCTTCTTTCATCTTGGACCCTTCCACTCGCGATTGGATGTATGATTGCTTACTGCAGATTGAAATCCGCAGGAAACTACGCCTAGACTTAGAAGGCTTTCGCACATACATTTACGACGACATTTCTTACGTTACAGACACTCTTCACCATGCCTTACCCTTCGACAGAACGACTCCAGGACCTTTGGGACAACCTCCCAGAGAACCTGAGAAGGTTCATATGGGCGTACAAACCTCTCCTTCAACAGGAGATACCCAGTTGTTGGCCCTTACCGGTCCAACACGGGCTTTACGTCAGAGAAAGGCAGCAAAGATTAGAGCTGCCCCATACTGAACCAGAGTCGATTCTTGTATATCAAAATCTTTTTCAACTTTTCCTCCATCTACATATCTTTCCTTTTACTTCTTGTCATGTATACTACTTTACCGCTCCTACCCTAGAAAATGGTGAGCGAGACGATACTTTCCCTGATATAGTCAATCCGCATTATTTCCCTTTCCTAAACTTCGAAAGTCTCGAAGAAAACATCTTAGCCTTTCCAGAACCAAATACCGAAAGCTTCCTTCCTCGTTATCTTTGGTACCGACGTCATAACGGACCAAATGACTGGAAAGAAGATCGAGCCTATAAATGGAGGGAAATAGCGGATCCAGACAATAAATCTTATGGGGAAATATCAAGACAAGAAAGAAGGATACTATGGTTGGAGAGACGCATCCAAAGAAGAAGAGATTGTATGCAAAGATACGAAAAAGAATTGGCACGTGAAGAAGAAGCTGGATTCACATCGGATGAAACGAGGACAGAGATCTATTCAGAGGATGGATCTCAGATCCAGGACACCGGAGATCAAGAAACGGAAAGAGGTTCACCACCTCT
>JBBPPQ010000271.1:0-18849 GCA_038092035.1 Leccinum disarticulatum
GGACGAGCAGCAAAGATCTAGGAAGAAAGCACAAGATAGGTATAAAAAGATGAGGAGGAACGAGGCGTCAAGGGGTCGTGAGCACTCTGGTCGCGTGTTGTGGATCAGGACTCAAGCAGAGCCGGGGGTATGGAGAAGCTGATGGTGGTCGAGGGTTTGGGCGTTCTGGAGTGTGGTGGTAATGGAATGAGGTGAAGGGGAGGCTAGTAGGACTGTGCAGGGTTTTGATCGAAACGTGCCCTTGTCCAGGCGGCGTTTGTCAAATAATGATATAGAGGAAAGAAAGCGCAAGAAGGACCGATGTCGCGAATCGAGCAGGTCTGAGTGCTCGTCGTCGCCGTTGTCGTCGTGCCGAATGCTGAGGAGAGAACTGCGACGCCGGTACGGATGTCGTCGTTCAGTTGGAAGAAAGGACGGGCGAGGTGGAGGCGCACTGGTTTCGCCCGTCGTGTCGTAACAGCCGGTGCAGTTACTAATAACGGCCCAGGCCCGAGTCCTCGCTGCCCCATCACGCGGCGCTGTCAGATCAGCGGGCCCTAGTCCTCGACGACAATACACCTCCTCGACAGCCTCGACGACACTGCCATTCGTGCGTCAATGTGCTGTATCCTCTGAACGATCACTGCAGGCGCGGGTGGGTACTACCCACCTGCGATGGGCCCAGGGATGAAAGTAGGGACGAGCACGGTGATGGGGACGGGGACGAAGATGAGGATGGGGAGGAGGGAGGACCACTAAGGGCGAGGGTGTGCAGCAGAGATTATGTCATCGCTGTTGCGCGCTGAGGGCGAAAACAGGGACGTGGGGATGAGGAGGCAGGAGACGGGGAACGGGAATGGGGGCAGGAGGACGGGGACGGGGACAGAGGGGGAACGAGGATGAGCACGAGTGTGCAACAGCGAGTACACAACGCGCACGATTTCATGTGCGTAGCGTGATCGCTGTGGGACACCAACAGCGGTGTGAGGGCTCGTGGATGAGGCCGAGGTGGAAGGGGCGGGAGCGGGAGCGGAGGCGGAGACGAGGACGAGGGAGTGAAACGAGAGCACGAGATGGCGATGGCGATGGGGCTGGGGACCAGGCGGGGATGAAAACAGGGACGAGAACGGTGATGGGGACGAAGATGAGGGTGGGGGTGGGGACGAGGGAGTACGCGCTACGGGACGGGACGGAAACGAGGATGAGCACGAGGGCGTGCAACAGTGAGTGCCCAACGCGCATAATTGCATGTGCGTAGCGTGGTCGCTGCACGCCGACAGCGGTGATGAGGATGGGTCGAGGTGGAAGGCGCGGGAGCGGGGGCGGAGGCGGAGATGAGGACGAGGGAGTGAAACGAGAGGACGAGATGGCGATGGGGCTGGGGCTGGGGCTGGGGACCAGGCGGGGATGAAAGCAGATACGAGAACGGTGATGCGGACGGGGACGAAGATGAGGGTGGGGACGAGGGAGGAAGGGCGATTATGTCATCGCTGTTGCGCGCGGTAGTAAGAGCGAAAGCAATTAAAGGATGGGGCAGTCCCCGGGACGTGGACAGAGGGGGAACGAGGCTGAGCGAGTGCACAATGCGCACACTGATTTCATTTGCAAGAAACAAGATATATTGTGGGATTCACGCCGGACGGGACACTCCAGAGAGCAGCTCTCACTAATACAACGTCTAACGACTTTGATTGTTTCGAACAATGAAACGAATAGATAATGCTACTTAAACACGGGACGATGCAAGGATAACAAGTGAACAACGTCGATAATAGATAGTATTTGAGGGCTTGAATCGCGAAGCCCTTCGCGGAGAAAGATAACACAACGGAACGACCGTATAGTACGGGGAACAATACTGGGCCCCCATCTTCGAGGCAGCTATACAACCAAATATATATATGGCAGGGTGAGAGAGAGGAGGAAAAGATCATGAAGGCACGAGGGAAAGAAAAAAGGGGGGGAGTAAGCTGCGCGTGACGAAGAGAAAGAATGCAACGTGACCTGCAATGATACACCTTGTTAGTCGATGGACGGCTTTTTGGGGAGATCTACAGATGGGGCGGCAGATGACAAGGTGGGAAGATGAGGGGAGAACGATGGGATAGCCCTGTAGAGATCTGAGATGCAAGGAGCGCACGGATATGGTAATCTCCATTAAAAGGTTTGCATGGCAGACTCGTAAAAATCATTCTGCGCAGACGACTGACCCTGCTGCTGGTGTTGGTGCTGAACGTTCGAGTCCTCCGCAGGAAGTAACATGGGAGGGTGTAGGTAAGTAGCGAATGAGTTATCTTTGTCCTACGGAAGCATGGGAGGGTGAACATAGATGGCGGTGGTGAGGATGGCAGGGTCGAGGATGAGGTCGAGATGGAAGGGCGGAGGCGGGGACGAGGACGAGAGGGGGAAACGAGAGGACGAGATGGTGATGGTGATGGTGATGGGGACGGGGACGAAGATGAGGATGGGAGTAGGGACGAGGGACGAGGGAGTAAACGGAAACGAGGATGAGCACGAGAGCGTGCAACAGTGAGTGCACAACGCGCACAATTGCGTGGTCGCTGCTGCAAGCCGACAGCGGTGATGAGAATGGCGGGGTCGAGGATGGGGTCGAGGTGGAAGGCGCGGGAGCGGGGGCGGGGGCGGGGGCGAAGGCAGAGACGAGGACCAGGGAGGGAAACGAGAGGACGAGATGGCGATGGCGATGGCGATGGGGCTGGGGAGCAGGCGGGGATGAAAGCAGGTACGAGCACGGTGATGGAGACGGGGACGAAGATGAGGATGGGGGTGGAGACGAAGGAGTACGCGCTAAGGGCGAGGGTGTGCAACAGTGATTGCACAAGCCGCGGGGATGAAAGCAGGGGCGAACACGGTGATGGAGACGGGGACGAAGATGATGATGGGGGTGAGAGCAATTGATGAATATCTGAGTCACTCAACGCGGCCCAAATACTATCTAACGCAACTTGGAGTGTTCCATAACGAACGGGTCAACACATACCGGACGGTTCCAATCAACGCATCACGGCTCTTCCTGACGTCACTCTACAACAAGCCGTGATCAAAAAGCCAAGCCTTCAACTTGGAGTCGGACCGTGCTCTAGCCACTGTCGGTGTAGCTATCATAACATTTCTTCATTTCGCCGACGAGGCTTGCCCCAGAAGGTGTCTCCGTGGTTTCGATAGTTTAGGAGCAACAAGCCTTTCCCACTGGAGCAAACATCAGGACAAGCGCAGCGAGGACTACGTTGCGGCTTACAATGTACGAGTCGACGGACGTCGCTTTGTTGAAATGGTCATTGGAAAGACGCATCAGCTCGTTCCTGCCGGTGGTGTTTGCATTTCTCGCCTCGACGACACCATACTCTTTCACGACTCCCTAATCGGCTATCGTCGGCTTTGATGCCATAGTCTTGATTAGTGGTAAAAATGAGACTACGAAAGTCAATATCATAGGCTGTATATGATGAACTGGATAGCGTTAGCTTCTATATGCTGTGATAAGAATTTGTTGAAGCGATTGCAATGGACACCCACGGATAACTCGCCAACAACGGTTCTAGAACCATTCCATAATTGTGTCCAAAATTCTGTCGTGAGATAGATCATCCTTTGGAAGTGTTAGGATATTCGTGCTTTCGCAGACCAACCTACAAAACTTGACGCGAATACGGTATGAAGCTGGATCACTGATTCTGGAGATAACCCCAACAAGAACATAACTTAGGCGGTGACACAAGGTGGATGCTCGATGCTTCGTCAGGTGGCATCTGTGCATGATTTCAACACCGATATGAGCTGTACAAGCGATCAGCAGCGACTCCACAACTGATGACACACAAATATCCAGACCTTTTGGCTTGTCAGGTTCAAGGCCTTACTATGAAGGTTGGGCCTAGATAGCAGTAGGCTCGAGGACGGGTCACTCTAACCGAACCTCAAAGCAGGCGTAAACTGGGTCGCCATGAGTCATTCGGAAAAACTCACGAGACATTGGAAAGTTATCGCTGCAGAGATCTTGACTGAGGTGTCTGCTTCGGCATTCCTGTGTATGAATGAGATACTCCATTGGAGTGAGTCCTGTCCGTCCACCAGATGCATAGATTAGCTGGTCCGCGTACCAAAGGACCAGAATTGCCGGAAGTAACATGCTCTTGTCCATCAATGTCTCTGAGGTGAAACACTTAAACACTTAGCTTTGAGCCGTGCCACTACTTCCCTAACGTTGCCATTGCGTCGGTGATCTCACTGCGATGTATTGACGATGTCGAAACGCGTGAGCAATCATGATACAGTCCGAAATTATGGTACCCGATAGTCCTTCTGGATCTCGACGTGACAACCCTTCGGATTACCCGTTGAAGGCTGCCACGGAAGAGGAGCCGCCTACATAGTTATATAAGCACCTCCCTCTGTGCTATATTCAAGAAGAGATACTTCTGACGTAAGGATCGATGCAACCTTGATAGCACAGATCTTGACAGCGTCCGCTTTCTTAGGCTCCAAACATTGTACGAAGAGCGAGCCTTTAATTGATATTACAAATGCCTCCATGTGCGTCCCAATATTCATCTCGTTGGATGCATCCCGGATTGCTTGACGCCAGCCAGTATACTAGGTATCTAGAGGTCAATGAGCCGGGCACAAATATTCCCCATGGTATGCGCCATACCCCGATCTCCTGTGTGGTACCCGTAGCGAGGTGTCTCAATGGCGAGTCAACTTCAGGCGGAATTCTGAAACCTGCACGAAGCATGTCGATCGCACAGACAAGTGCTGCGTCTGACGACTTTAAATGTATGTTTGGATAAGGTTCACCATAAACCGAACATCTTACTGTGTCGCATGAGTGAATAATGTATCAGTGGAAAGTAGTATGCCTACATTTCGATGGAAAGATGACCTTGGGAGCTGCATAGAGTCTACAGTGCGGGAATGGATATCGACCTCGGATCAGTCCACAAAGATAAGAATAGTGAGACTGGGTCAGAGAGCTCACTCTTGAGCCAGGCTCGTTGGCAATGCAGAGGAGATAAAAGATCTGCTCGGCGAATCCTTCAAGCTTTCCCCGAGTACGAACAGCCTCGTTGTATTCGCGAGGATAAATTTCTGCTCAGTTCCATAAGGCCATCCAAAAGGGATCATAGCAACCACGGGTTGGGACTGCTTTTTCAAGTTCACGAGGAGTGCCGGTAATTCATGAAGCAATACGTGATCTACGATCACTGGCATCTACCCGTGACGCAATGAGTCATTCTGTTGGCAAGACGGTGGATCTTAAATGAGAAACTATCACCCAACCACGGCGGAGAAGAATATACCATACAACCGGCAAACTTGCTTACGAAGATGCTGAGGGCCATCGTCGACTTGACGAGCGCCACTGTGGGTGCACTCGAAATAAATTATGCAGTTGGGATTTGGGCGGGAGTTGCGCCCTAAGAGTGAAAGGACTTACCAAAGGGCTTGAATTTGAAAAAGGTTTTGACTCTTGGGAGATGTGCAGAGGAAGGGGCGAGACATCGCGTGGGTTGCCGTTCAGAGTTTAGATAATATCAACGGACTCAAAATTATCGATATAAGCGTCTGGAGTGAGGTTGGAAAAGTCGACACTCTAGGGCAGCGGTTTGTCGAAGATAGAGAACCTTGACACTCAGGACATAGCGTGCACAGTTGTCGTCGAGCGGATCCAACTCAACCCAACGATGGGGAGGTTGAAGAGGAAATTTCCGAGGATGGCTATGAGGTGCGGCGTGCCACGTGCTGTGGGAGAGTGGCAATACTAGTATTTCCAAGAGTTTGTCCAGAAACCAAGCTTCAAGTGTTTGCTTGCAAGAGAACTGGATGGTGGGTGATTACCTTGACGAGGGGATCATTTAGAAGACATTGCCACGGAGAATAGCTTGAGGGTAAATAACTGTGACCGGAAAGCTCGTCTATTGGTCAATGCTTCAGCGGGTCGATCTGCTATAGTAAAGTTCTGGCGCACATGTGAGCAAACGATGGGGTTGGAAGATAGGTGCATTCACGAGATGCTCGAGCCTGAGAAGTTACTTAGTTACTTAGTAGGCCATGTCACGGTACACACTGGCACGAAGGGGCGAGAACACACAGCAGGGGCAAAGTACATTCGCAAACAAACTATTTTTACAAGGGATACACGAACCGATTTGGAGCTATTGGCTAGAAGAAAAGGTTTGGCAAAGACAGTTCGCTAAGTTCATCGATGGCCTGGATCGCCTCTTCTCTGTCCTCGGGACTAAGATTCGCGATCGGTGTCCCATCCCTCAGGCGCCTAAACCAAGTGACAAGTTTACGATAGACTTTCAAAAATTGGCCGCAGCGGCGCTGGGTGACCACACCTTCTGTGAACCGATGGTTCTCCAGAACGTCAGCTTCAATAACTGCAGCGATCTGAAAAGTGATTAGTTGTTAAAACGACTTGAAAATTTTGAATTTACCCAGCCCAGCCCAAATGCGAGCATAGAATCAGTGGCGCGCGTGATCACAGCCCAACTATCGGGTCCGATGTTGTTTTGCACGAATTGATAGACATGGAGGAATCCGACAGATTTCTGTTTACGGAATAGGTGGTGGAGAAGTTCCCGTATCTCCAGGCGTCCGAACCAGATCATCTGTAACCAAAATGGTCAGACAGTATCATAGTAGCAAGAATAAACATTACCTCTGGATTGCCGTCGCCGTCACGTACCTCGATGTGGAACAGATGAAAGCTATACTTGTCGCTCCAAATGAGACGTCCTTCTTCCGTCGCCCAATGCGATGCAATTTCGATGTCGGTGAAACTATTGAGAAGAACGATCCGAGGGTACTCATACTGTTCGAGTGGTTGGAAGCATGGTACCATTAATTCCCGCGTACAGGTGTACGCATCTTGCATCAAAGCGTCCTTCGTGATCGAGATCTGATGGACACTAAGGCAAAAAAAAAAAAAGAGAAAATATTTCCGAGACACACCTCTCCTTTGAAAGCCTTTCGAAAGGTTGAGTTCGTAAGGATGGTGCGACACCGTTTGTCACCAATCATGAGGGGCACTAAGGAGACGTTACCACTGGTTAGTCATAGTTCAACGCCAACTTCACAGAGGCTTACCATTCTCGGGAGTCCAGTTTCCGCCGGGTTGCTTTTCACGAAGAACATCAATGGCCTTGTAGATGGCATTCGTCACCTGGGTTACGCTTGCGTTTCCAAGTGCGCAATTGGTGGCGCAAAGGTAATATTTGTAAAGCGAAGCGGCGTCCACGCGAATAAGAAACCAATCGGGCGCGTGTTCCACAAGAGATCCGAGGAAGGTAGCTATTTTATTTTCATCTGTTAGTAGCACTTGACGAATGATAAGGAAGACTTACTGGATTGTTCCCATGTCGGTGCGTTTTCGTTCCCGGCGGGGTCCAAGTCCGCACCTTGAATACCTTGAACTGCAGTCAAAGCCGCAGTAATCAACGGGCTTTGAACTAGGTGGGACGTGGGGATGTTAGCGGAGTTGCTGAAGAGAATCGGTGGCGCCTCTGGGTTGACGAACTCACTAGCAGTGACCGTGACGTCGGTGGAAGGCAACACCCCGGGCAGCGCGGGAGATGTCCCTAAAGGCTATCAGCCTAAGGTACTCGAGCTGTCACAAAACCAGTATTTACCATTGTTAGCGGCATTGGTGCCAGTATTCTCGCCGGACATCGAAAGATGGATTCTAGGGTTTGGAAGTTGGGATGCACGGTCCACAAGTTGCCTAGAGGAACAAAGAGCGAAATTGCGATGAGAGATATATATAAGACAATGCTGAAGGGACTTACATGATGCGGCTATCCATTTGGAGATGGAGCCGAAGCCCATCCGCCTTGGAGGAACGATCGAACGCGACGATCGAACGATTAGGAAGTTGATTCGGATGACCGCTCTCACATGACTCGATCAATGGAATAACCACGCGTTCTATGAGGTCAAAGCCTTCAGATTACCGAGGTCCTGTGAATACTGAATAGTCAAAGCGGCTGGAGCGATTTACCTAAAAGTGTCAAAAATACCCGAGCGAAGAGGGCGACTGACCGTTTTGATCTGCCTTCTAGAAACAATCAAACGCGCTGACGCTAGGAGATTAGGAACAGTCCTTCGACCGCCGAGTCACACGTCAATGGATTTCGGTTGACATGTTGCATTGACTCGGAATAACTAAGCGTTCCATGACGCTAGTAGGCAGGTTCTGTGAACGATTGAACGTGGAAGGGATCAGTGACTGAAATTCATAAAACTACCCGAGAGTAACTAACCTCGGTTTGATATGAGTAGTTGATGCGGCGAACTACTCATATTCAATTATTCCAGGAGGTTACCGGTTGGCCTGATGGCCTAATGGGTTTGGCGACGCCGCTTGTCGTCTTCGGGTGTTCGAATATCACCAATTGTGTTTTTTTGGGCTTGTAGTTTCGCCAGGTATCATCACCCCCTCATGTATCACCAATCGTATTTTCTATCTGCTGTGCAAGTTGCAATGTTTATTACCAGCTGACAGTGTCAAAACAGCGCTATTGGGACAGCGGGTCGTTGTAAGGAAGAACTTACCCCGTCGATGAAGTCTAATTACGTGATACAAATTTTACACCAGACGTGCTGGAGCGTTTTTCGTTCTGCAAATTTAAACTCCGCCCGCAACGCTCCGAACGTATGGGAACGAGACTAAGAAACCTGAAACCTCATGAAAGGACGCTGAGCTTCGTCGCAAGTGAGAGTCTGTGAGACTGACCAGACTGACATGCACTGTGAGAGATCTTACCTATATCTGATTATCATGATGAACATAGCCGAGGTCGTTGAGGGAACAATCGAACGTGACGACGCCAGTATTACTACAGGCTGGTACTACATACATAACTTAATAGAAAAGTTCCTCCGCCTTCGGTGAACAATTGAACGCTACGACGCTAGGCTAGCCGATCGCCATACAAGCGATTTCCGTCGGTCTACTAATCAGAGTTCTCGTTTGGCCTCGCGTAGGCTTATGAAAGTAGTACAACGTAACAACCTGGGTGTTGTTTAGCAGATTGCTGAGGGCCTAGATCGCGACGACGCCATCACAGCCCTAATAACCGTGTAGATAGAAAGGCTCGATGGAGGTTGGCAGGCAAT
Organism: Leccinum disarticulatum; assembly: GCA_038092035.1. Taxonomy (NCBI): domain Eukaryota; kingdom Fungi; phylum Basidiomycota; class Agaricomycetes; order Boletales; family Boletaceae; genus Leccinum; species Leccinum disarticulatum. The sequence continues at coordinate 9,121 of JBBPPQ010000271.1, forward strand.
TTACCTTTAAAAAAACCGAGGTTCTTTGAGCAATCGAACGGGGTTCTTAAAACTGTCAAACGCTACTGAGACCGATCCCAATTTCCGCCGCCGTTCGGAGAACGATTAAACGATTGAACGATTGAACGATTGAACGATCGAACGATTGAACGATTGAACGATTGAACGATTGAACGATTGAACGTGACGTGACACAGCCCATACGCTATGATGAATATCCCCAGGGAGCCATCGCCTTTGAAAATGCACGCTGATAATGCATAATTCTCATAATACATATTGGGTGTTCCCGTCGGACGCTATGCATTATGAGCAAAAGTTGTACTGTAATAGGAAAGATACATATGTACTTCAAGTTACATAGTATGTAAAGTTAGAAACATTTCCTTGAAGTAACTAAACTACGTTGCCTGGCAGTCAACTTCAACTTGGACCGTTCAAGTTGAGTCATTACTAACCCTGAATCCAAAATAGGCCTGAGCTAGTGAATCGGGTAGTTGTTCTGATCCGGGTTGTTCTATCGTTCAATTGTTTCATAGAAATTTTGTTGTGTGCGGTTAGACGCATCCATAATCGACCACGTCTGTCGGCCAATCAAGGTTCGCGGGATCCAGCTTGCTGTGTTACATGACAGTTAGATTGTTAGATCGGTGGCCCGTATGAGGTTCCATCCTTACAGGTAGCCTAAATTAGGTGTTTATTTGGCACAGGAACCACTTGTCATAGTCTCAAAGTTTCCACGGCTCATGCCTCAAGAACCGTTCACATAGGCGAGTCGAACAAATTACCAACGTCCATCCGAGTCCCTCCTCCCTCCCTAATTCAAAGGATACGATGATGCAAGTCCAAAACCCAGTCTTTGCACCCCCACCTCACGTAGCGAGCTACGAGCACATCGAGCCTTGCAGCTCTCTTCCCTACACCTTCACGGGCACGAAGTCGCCTGTGAAGTATCACTTCATCTCTGGTAATTGCGCTTTCAGCAACCTACTAGCTACCTCTCGCCAGCCCAAGTCCACTACGGGTACTTTTCAGATTGGAGGACGTACGATAAATGGTAATCGGGAGCTCGAAGAATACATAGGTCAACTATATGAGAGGGCTCGTGGAATGGTCCACTTTTTTCATATTTTTGTAATACCCAATGCTGACAAGCAAGACAGGTTGGACCAGCGAATCTACCGCAACGAAAGCCTAACAGCGAAGTGCTTTCCGAGTATATTACCGCGCTTTCTACGAAGAAGACCGCGATTCTTGAACTGGCCACAGCACAAGTAGCCTGTGAAGAGGCTGAGGCTGTGCTACTTGAAGCATACGGTACAGCGCATCTGCAACGTATTCGTGATGCCTACTACGTTACAATCAAGCCACAATCCGCAACTGGCAGATATTTCGACGCTGTCTCCGGCATTCGCTTCGATCCGTTGGAGATGTAGGTTATATCCGTAAGTGCGTCTCAGTATCCTCGGAGATCATACTTATTTCCAGCAGGAAGCAAATACTATCAACTCGTTCTCTTCCGCCAAATTGCTGCTTTTTCGAAGGACAGCCTGTTTCCTTTTAAATTATGCTGCCCCTTGCATCCATAGGATACACTGTTGTATTCCGCTCTCTCTCTCTTTCCTCCAGTGTACGAAACGTCTGTCTCTTCGAGCCTCGACGATGTATCACCGCTCTACTTTGCTTGGCAAGTTTTTAAGTTGTTCTGTTCGCTTCGTAGTATGTAAACGGTAACCTTGCTTGTTTCGTGTGTTTGCTCGATGTTTATCTTATTTCCCCATTTCCCATCCCCCTCCGAGCCGTTCGAGCCAGCCATTAACCAAGTGTGAAGTTGACTTGACGCCAACCTCATCGGCTCATAGTATGACGGTGAGTGAGTCAGAGTGACACAGTGCCGAGACCTGCTATTACTAGCGCTTGTCCCATCGGATGATTTTCATTCGAAATACATCAGTGGGGAACGCCATCGAACAGTTCAATTTCTAAGATTGTGATAGAGAGGGTACAAAATATATATTTGGAAGGCACAACTGTCGGGCATGCTCGCTTTTGTGGTCGATTTTTTAAATTATAGTTTGGTTATATACATAATGCACATTGGGTTATTCACTGGATAGAGTACAGGGGACAAAGATATTGCTTGTAGATCTTTGTATATTTTTAAAAAGGTACATAGTCGGTCATCGTACCCGTGCGCCTAACCTCTTGATGGTGAGCATCATTTCGTTTTTAGTGTTCGTATATGAAAACAATGTTCCAGAAATCTAGCATGGGGTTCGAGTTAATGGATTTACCAGCCTGCGAAACGTTCATCTGTGCGTTCGAGTCACTGTATGCGCTTGGATCACTAAACAACAGAGGAAAGCTAACTTAACTCTGAAGACGCATGGCAGACTTACGGATGGACCTTATGCTTAGCAAGGCGATCATCGACAGTATTATCGGGTACTCTTACCTCGGCTTCTTCCCTCGTGGTCACGGTAGACGTCGTGACACATACCGTCCTTGAATGCGGGCTCAAGCCTCACGATCGAGTGTCTCTCTAGATGGAAAATACTCTCACGCGGTTACTATGTGGGGTCTCTTGCCAGTCTCAGTGGCGAACTTGGCTAAGCCGACGCCGGGGCGACCTCTGCTAACTTGAATGTGGCACAACGACGTCACGACCTCTTCCACGAAATGGGACACGTGTTCCACGGACTGCTGAGTGGAACGAGGTGTGCTCGGTTCCATTGAATGGCGGTCGCACGGGATTTCGTGGATGCGCCATCGCAGATGCTCGTGAATTGGCTGGTTATTGTTGATGGGGCATCGCGATTACTGAAATTTCTCTTAGCTGCTGGGAGCCTGAAATTTTGAAAAGGATGTCATATCATTGCGAGATGCAAGGGCCTCTGCCGGACGAGAGATCAGCCGGCTTGAATTTTTGTGGATGTCTCCCTTGACCTGAGTTTACCGTGACAGTCAACGTTGAACTATTCTACCTCCGCCAACTACGACAATACCCTACCACTAACCAGACGAGAACACGGATCACAACAACACTGGAACGATCTGAGACAACAGATCTTGCTTGTTTAGGGGGCTGAGTATACACCGGTAGGTTTGGTATATTGTTGATGGATACGATGTTGGGTACTACTATGAGTGAGTGCCCTTGTTTTGTTCTCCCTTGCCCCTCTTTTGATCACATCCCCGGTAGGTATACCTACTGGCTCGCGTTCTCACAGAACGTGTACGAGACGGTGTCCAAGAGGGCACCGCTGAATCCCGAGCTAGGCAAGTTGTACCGCGACGAGATTTGGCTCGTGGGCGGGAACCGGGACGATATGAATTCGATCAAGGTACGTCGAGCGCATCGTTGGTTAACGTTAACGGCAGGGATGTAGGACTTTTTAGGGCGGGAGTGGAACTCGAAGGCGTTTCTCGTAGAGATCGAGAATGATAGGAAGCGGTGGGCGAGCGGGTTGAAGTCGTGAGGGGAAAAAGGTCTGTAGTACTTAGGGCGGGGTGGGTTGTGTGATCTAGTAACGTGGGCTATGTTAGGGTGCACATGAGCGCACACTGGTAGCTGGTGACAAGCGGCAACGCATAATCAACATTATTGACTTCAACCGAACTCTAACAATACCGGCGTGACGGACACTCACCCCTTCTTTCCACCGCTTTGCTGCCAGTGGCGGCCCAGAGGCGTTTGAATACTAGAAGAACAGATCATTGGTCAGGCGTATACTGGCAAGGCGACCACATTCCCTGTGCAATCTCCAATCCAGTATGGAAAAGTCCTTGAAAAAGGCGTTCACTCATCGAAGAGGCGGTGAGTAGGATTCGATGTGACCCAAGAGGGCCCCGACTCGGAGTGGGTGGATATCCGAGTCGCTACACAGTCATGATACCCATATAAGGTGCGTTTTGATCGATGTGTAGCCTGGAATGCACAACATCAAGATTAAATTGATATTTCAGAGCAATGACGGATTGTTTTTCCATGATCAACCACCGACACACACATCCAGAGACTGCCCCGTTATCCTCGTCATAATAGAGGGGATTCCCATATTCCGAGAATCTCGCACTCTCATATTACCACAATGGCCTCAATTTTCAAATCCATCCCTTCAAGTTCGTGGTGTATGTAGTGCTCCGCCGATGCAATGAACAGTGTTGTGAAAGACCCTGCCGCCATCACTCCATCGTCCTCAGGTTATCAATGGACCGCCCGTCCTGCTTCAGGTTCCATATCCAACCTTTCACCCTGCCTGAGTGTTGGTGAACCTTCTTCGTTCGACACTTCCCGCTTCTTCCGATCTTCTCCCAATCTAACCGAAGCGGTTGTCACGGTGCTCTTCGCATCAATTTCGGTGGATCGAAGCGCCTTTCTACCTTTTCCCCGACTCGGATGTCCATCTCTGCAAACGGTTCCACAGCAGCGTTGTCCACTGGCAGCAGCCAGCTCAAAGATATACGGCAGAGCGTTCTTATGAGGTTGGCCAGGAAGTGCAGCGTTCTGGTCGCGATCCTGGAGGTACATACCGATAACATACCGCCCGAGGGTGGAACGACACTTTCGGCTGTGGATGAACTGTCGCCACGCTACTCGGTCGTTACGCAGAAAGTCAATTGTAGCTTTGAGGCGTTGCCATCATATGGATGTACCGACCGTGTTCAAGTTTTTAAAATCATCTGAAACCTTTGAAGAGTGAGTTCACAATAACTGGAGTCACAGAAGCAGCGATACATCCGATGACTCTTCGATCAGTGAGTCTCAAAAGAAAGCCACCAACTAGCTGATGGATCATAATTTGTTTCACTTAGGCCATTGTCCGTGAACAGTACGCCCACCTCAAGGTATTCGGTGGCAATGGTTGTAACTTACTCGAGTATAAAGTTCAAGTCGATGACGAGGTGATGACGAGAACCTGGGCTGTCATTCACACGCTCAGAAACTCAGAGTAATGGCACCACTTTTGCCTGGTACTAATACTATTGTAAATGCTCAAGTTTGTTGACTCGTAATTTTGTTTCAGTCTCTGACGCGGGATGTCAAATCCCTTGCTTCAAGATTGTGTTTGCGGTCGTTCCTTCAGTGACCCAGGGGCCTTCAAGAGGCACGAGAAGAACTGTCGAAGAGGGAAAAAGCGCCTATCAAACGTGCTAGCAAAGGCAAAGGAACTTTACCAGCAAAAAAGGGCCCGTATCCCAGAATCTTCACGTGGTAGTACCCCGGTGGTGGATGACCCAAATGTTGGGTTCTCGCCTGGTTTGAGGGTAAATGGAGAAGCAGCTTCTTCCAGCGTAGTTCAGGTTAGTTTCTTATGCTCAAGAGACATAGCAGTCAGCAACTGATCCGCTCCGAAATATTGCACAGGACACGCCACAGCTTATAGTAAAGGGCTTTGAAGAGGAAGAAGGAACAGAAGGAACGACCCTGGCTCAAAGCCGCCCGCGTCGGCTCAACCGACGCCTGCCCCTTCGTTTCAGGGACGCGTTGCCAGAGCCTCTGATGCCCCTACCACCCCCAGGTGCTACCGTGCAGCCCACGTCTGTGTCCCCAGCCGCTTCTGGCTCTGCACCCACACCCGTTCCCGTTTGTGCTCCTGCCATGACCTCTGTAGTGCAGAGTTTGATTAATTCAATTCCTTCATCAATTCGACGCGTTTTCAGAACGCAGAAGAATAAATTCGGTTTATACCGAGTCTATCACGCCGACTCTATCCCAACCCATGACCCTGACGACCCGTTTTCGATTGCAAACGAATTTGTAGAAGGAAATGCCCCAGAAGAGCAACGTCTGACGGTATCGGAAAACCCGTTCTCTCCGTATCCGAATGAAAACTCGATGAATTTAGGTGACTGGTACTGGAACCAAGGAGCCCAGAAGTCCAAGGAAAGCTTCCGAGAACTCCTTGACATCGTTGGAGGTGAAGATTTCCATCCAGACCAGGTCGCGAAAACGAATTGGCAGGCAGTGGACAAGGTACTGGGCCAAAACCAGTTCGATAACAAACCAGACTCGGGTGATTGGTTGGATGAAGATGATGGGTGGAGGCGCACCACGGTACCGATTTCCATCCCATTTCACAGCCGTTGCCAGGAGCCTGGGCCCAAAACATATCACATCCATGACTTCTATCACCGCTCGTTAACATCTATTATCCGTGAAAGGATTTCTGATTCGTCGTACTCCTCTCAGTTTCACTACGAGCCTTACGAGCTTCACTGGCATCACCCGCACAAAGGGTGTGACGTGCGAGTGTACGGAGAGCTTTACACTTCTGGAGCATTCATCGAGGCTCACCAAAGATTGCAAGAGTCACGTCCCGAGCCTGGATGCGAGCTTCCCCGGGTCATCGCGGGGATGATGTTTTGGTCGGATTCTACTCACCTCACATCATTCGGACAGGCGAAGCTCTGGCCACTGTATTTGTACTTTGGTAACGAGTCAAAATATCGACGGTGTCAGCCTTCCTGTAACCTCTGCTGCCATGCGGCCTATTTTCAATCAGTGTGTATTTGCCTCCCTTAGTAGCAGTTGCCAACTAATAAAATGTTCTCCACAAAGCTTCCGGATGACTTCAAGGACTTTGCTACTCAATTTTCAGGAGGCAAGGCACTCAGTGATCCGCTTTTCACCCATTGCCACAGGGAAGTCTTTCACGAGCAGTGGAAAGTCCTACTTGACGAGGAGTTCTTACACGCGTATAAGCATGGCATCGTTATTAAGTGTTGTGATGGGATCACCCGGCGATTCTATCCTCGGATTTTTACTTACTCGGCCGACTACCCAGAGAAGTACCGGTGAAAATTTGATAATCAATTCGTCTCACTAATTGTTTTCAATAGGATCCTAATCGCGTCTATCCGGAATTTGGGAAGATGTCCATGTCCTCGCTGCCTGGTCCCACTCTCAGAGGCAAGAAACTTAGGCATGCAGAGTGACGACCTTCAACGAAAGTCCCTTATCCGTACCAACAACCAGAGCAGACAGGAAAAAGTTACCGCTGCTCGAAAGCTCATCTATCAGCAGAACTATGCGGTTGACAATGCCCATGTTGAGGCGCTTCTTAAAGACGAGTCGTTGACCCCTACATCGGTACGTCAATTATCCATCTGATTCAAGCATATTCGTGATGATAATGTCTTCTTTGTAGAATGCCTTCTGTGAGAAGCTCCATACAGCCGACTTCGACCTTTTCTGTATCCTGGTCGTGGATCTGCTACACGAGTTCGAACTCGGAGTTTGGAAGGCCATCTTCATCCATCTCCTTCGAATTCTCGATAGCGTGAAAAAGAACGCACTCGGCGAGCTTGATCGACGGTAAGATGGTTTACATTGATATACGTGTATTTTCCTCATTTCAAGTACAGCTATCGCCGAGTACCCAGCTTTGGTCGCGACACTATCCGGCGCTTTTCTCGAAACTCTTCCGAGATGAAGAAAATGGCAGCGAGGGACTTCGAGGACCTCCTCCAGGTTTGGTTCTGTCTTCCTTCGTCAAAATTTGGCTTACCGGATCACAAACCTCAGTGTGCCATCCCTGTTTTCAACGGGCTATTGCCCGAGCCACACAACTCCAACGTACTTAAACTTCTCTTCCAGCTTGCGACGTGGCACGGTCTTGCAAAACTCCGTGTACATACGGACGAAACCCTTCAAATTATGGACGATGTGACGGCTACTCTCGGTAATGAACTTCGCTATTTTCAATCGACCACCTGCTCCTCTTTTTCCACGAAGGAACTCAAGCGAGAAGCCGAAGGACGCTACCGACGCAAGGTTCGAACAAAAACTTCGAACGACCGACAACCGAAGGAAGACATACCTAATGCAAGTGTACGCCACGCGAAAACGTTGAATCTTCGAACGTACAAGCTGCACGCGCTTGGCCATTACACACAGACCATCAGGCGGTATGGTACCACGGATTCATATTCTACCCAGACAGTGAGTCATTTACTGTATCCCTCCAATTTGCTGTGTTGACTCTTGCAGGGAGAGCTCGAGCATCGCGTCGGCAAGTCAAGATTCACAAGGACGAGCCGAAAGTCATACATCCGACAGCTGACCCAAATCGAACGGCGCCAAGCGCGCATCCGCCAAATCCGTGCCCGCGCATCCTTATGCTCGTCTACTTTACCACACGAAAAGCTACCCGAGGCACCCGAGGAACACCATGTCATTGGCAAGTCACAAAATCTCCCAGAGGACCTCAGAGCCTTTAGTCATCTTCATTCAGAAGATCCGGCGACAAAGGTCAGTTCGAGTCTCCTATACATATTGTAACCCTGGTACCTGACATAGGTAGGATTTCGCACTGAGGCTAAGGAGCCACCTCCTCCCTCGAATCAGGCATCTCCATGAAGTTAGCATAGACTCAGAGACACGCACTGGATCCACCATTGCGTCTCTGGATGTAGATGCTTCGACCGTTGATTCAGAGATTATGTTGTATCATCAGGTTCTGTTTAAAAACGACCGAATCTATCGTCATAACTTGATGCGAATCAATTATACCGCTTACGATGTTCGCAGGGCACAAGATTCCATCAACCCAAACACAGACCATCGGGACATCATACTTCTCTCTGATACGCCCGACTCCGTCGCCCATCCATTCTGCTATGCGAGGGTTCTCGGTATCTTCCATGCAAATGTCATTTACAATGGTCCAGGATCAACGGATTACCAGCCTCGCCGCCTCGAGTTCCTTTGGGTTCGCTGGTTCGAAGTCGTTGAAAGTCATCCAGAGCAAGACGCTTGTAAGCTGGATATTCTACGTTTTGTTCCCATGGACGAAGACTCCGCCTTTGGTTTTGTCGACCCAACAGACGTTTTGAGAAGTTGCCACCTCATTCCCGACTTCCACAAGGGTAATCTACATCCCGATTGTCAGGCTAGGTCGAAAGCATCCCGAGATGCCCATGATTCAAAGCAGTACTACGTCAACAGGTTCGTCTTTTGGTTAACACTTGCAGGTAGCCAATACTCATATGTTGGTATTAGGTTTGTTGACCGAGACATGTTCATGCGCTACTACTGGGGTATGGGTATTGGACACAAGTATGCTCACATCAAGCCTGCCAGCAATGAAGAATCCCGCGGAGGCACGGGAAGTCGTGTTGCTGAGTCCACACCCCTCAACCAAGGCCTCCGTCGCGAACCTGACTCTCAGCACACTTCTGCGTCTCGCGAGCATCAAAATTTGGCATCTATGTCTGACGTGGAGGAAGAATTTGACAATTCTGAAGATTCAAATTCGAGTGGGGAGTCAGATACGGAGGTCTCTAGTGATGAGGATGATATGTTACTAGACATGCATTTTGGGTCAGATACGGGACCAGATTTGATGGACATAGACGATTACTTGTAGACCGCCTTCTAAACTACTCCTAGGCTACGCTCTACTTGCTCACCGCAGTGTTTGGGACAAGAGTGTGTTGGTCAATGGTAGTTATCAGGACACCTACTTGAGAACAGCAACATTGTGCGGACGGTATCGTCCTTTGACTTCACGCCAATCTCACTGCCATCGCCGGGCGTGAACGGATCACGTCCGCTACTCGAGTCACCGGTGGAGCTCCCTACGGGACTCTACCCTCGGCCGGAGGGCCGATCGGTTATTCGCAAACGGACGCTGGGGCATCAACGATGGTTGGAATGCTTGTGATGGCACTTTTACTGAGGGCAAGGTAGGTACATGCTGCGAACGAGCTTCGGCAGGGTTCACC
>JBBPPQ010000272.1:0-18843 GCA_038092035.1 Leccinum disarticulatum
TAATGATACGAGAAGATACCACTGGTTCTGATTCCGAAGAGGAAATTGATGCTGGGGTGGATGCCCGAAAACAACGCGCGCAGGCGATATTAGACTCAGAGGATGACACGTCGAACGATTTGCCCGATCAATTAGTCGCACCTGCTGAAGTGACACCAGTGGTGCCTCGCAGGATGTCCGTGATTACGACGCCAATCCCTCCTAAATCGGCGCTCAAGAGCACGAGCGTGACACCCGTGTCCGCGATGAAGGACCCGAACAGAGACAAGCATCGCACACCCAACGCCCACCGCACCCGGCACACCCCACATCGCCGCCTCACGCAAGCTATCGTCCCTCCGACACCTCGCCAACGCTCCCATCGTCGACCCCGCCCCGTCACCCTTCGCTCCGTCTACGAAGGAACACCGCACCCAATCCCGTTTCCTCCCACAGCAATGACATGTACTGGTCGCGCGCGCCCAATGGCTTGACGGTCCTCAACGACTTGTGGACTGTTGATGATTCCCGTCTGGATACATGCTTCCGTGGTTCAGGTGTCGAGGGATTTAAGTGGACCCTGGTAAGACTGAACGCACCCCCATCCCTCAGCACATGCGGCTCCTCGCCCCTCAAACGCCCACCGCACCCGGCACACCCCGCATCGCTGCCTCGCGCAAGCCATCGTCCCTCCGACACGTCGCCAATGCTCCTCCCCGTCGACCCTGCCCCCTCCATCAAGTGTCGCCCTTCGTCCCCGTCCACCAAGGAAACAAAATTCCACCGCACCCCACGCGAGCAACGCATCCGAACCAACACCCACCTCCCCCATAGCGACGACATCGCCATCGCGCCAGCGACCGCTATGTACTGGTCGCGTGCACCCGTCCACGGTGCGCTCCCAATGTGCGCAACATGCGGGCGCACACCGTCACTCTCGTCGCCAACGTCGCTTGGCTCTTTGGACAAGGGCTGCTGGAAGGACGTTTATTGTTTCGATATTGGTCAGTCCTCTTTCCATCCCGCCCCGACCCGTATTTTTTTTCCTCCGTTAGATACGATGTAGTGGTCCCACCCCGAGACGTTGGCAGACGTCCCACCACCTTGTCGGGAACACAGCGCGACACTCGTGGACCGCAAGATAGTCATCTTTGGTAGCGGACAGGGACCCGTGTATTACGACTCTACCTTCATCCTTGACACGACTACCAGGCGATGGTTTTCGCCCACTTTTCCCGCCCAGGAGCAACCTGTGCCTGAAGAAAGTGATCCTCTGCACCCTGTGCGTTTAACAGCCGCGTTCGATTGAAGCTTCGAGTCATCACACCGCCTCCGATGGTGACTGACCCGAATCGTTATTAAGTGCGCTTCCGCTATCGATCTGGCCCCGTCTTCCACATCCACATCCACCTCCCCTTCGCCCTCACTAAACGACGTCCGAATAACCACATAATACCCTAGACTCGTCATGCGTCTCAACTTCAGCACTGCGGACCACTTGAACACCAACATCTCCGACGAACGCGGCAATGTCTACTACACCGTCTCCACCTCCAAAAGAACGACGACGATAACAAAGTACCGCTGGAGCGAAGCCAGCTCGAACGGCACCGCGGACTCGGAGACGGTGGGCACCATCGAGAGGCACTTGCTAAAGACGACGGTGATGAAGTTCGATGGCAAAGTGTTGAAAGTGGATGATGTGTTGCAGAAGCGGTCGTGGGAAACGTGCGTTCCTTTCAAGTTGTGCTGTGGAGTCACCGTGATTTGACGTTGATCGTTGGGAACGTTGCCAGTGGTCGGTGTTTCGCGGGTCCTGATCGCAAGACGTACAAGTGGAAGATGTAAACGACACATTGCTGGGTACGTTGCTTTCGTTCTCGTTTGTGCGTATGTACTATGCGTCCGTGTCGTCCTGTAAGGACGAGACCATGATCGTACAAGCGACGAAAGTTGTTGACATATCTCTGAACTCCGTTTGTTGTTTACGCTGAGTAGATGAGAGCAGCCGATTCCACCGCCGAGCTCGTACGATTTCACCAAAAAAACATCATGGGGACCCTGAAACCGTCTCATCCGGCCTATTTGGAGGTCTCATCCAATGTGGTGCCAATTCTGGACCACGTCATACTCACGTTCGTTTACGTCGAGTCGTTGCGGGAGGAGCAATCAATGACTAGTCAGTCGAACGCAGCTGCTGCCGCGACGGCATGCTGAAGGACAATGGGCTATGGCTTTGTACTATTGTAGATCGTGCTTTTTTGTAGTATGCCAGAGTACGGACCGTTCTATAACGAATGGTCAACGCGTGCGCACACGGCTGTGCTTTACAACGGCAAAATTTACGTGTTTGGAGGGGGAAACGGTTTGACGGCCCTTAATGACTTGTGGACTCTCGACATTTCCCGTCTGGATACATGGGTATGGTGCACTTTTGCATGGCTTTTTCTTCTTTTCCCGTTCCATCAATATTCGTTGATCATATGGACGCGGGTGTCGCTAAACTTGTCGCACCGTCGATTATCGCACACCTCGACGCAAGTTGGATCGTATCTGTTCATCGTTGGCGGTCACGATGGGTCCCAATATAATTCCGACATCCTCTTTTACAATCTGAGACGGTGTGTCTTTTTTGCTTGGACGCCTGATTGACGCGTGTTGACCGGCTCTTCCTTTCCAGTCAACCTCCAGTACGAGCGTCGCGCTGCGTCTACGAAGGCAACACCGCACCCGATCCCGTCTCCTCCCACAGCGACGACATCACATCACGCTAGCGACCGACATGTACCAGTCGCGCGTGCCCAACGGCCATCCCACCCCCGTTCACCGTACCTTCACCCACCAGGCCACCACCACTACCACCACCACCCTAACCACCCCATCACCCCCCATCCCTCAGTCCATGCAGCTCCTCATCGCCCACTCCCACCCGGCACATACCGCATCGCCGCCTCGCGCAAGCTATCGTCCCTCCGACACCTTGCCACCGCTCCCGATATCAGCTGTTACGCAGTGCGGGGCACGAATCCGCTCGTTATCGAGGAAGTCGCACTGTTCGTTTCTCTCTCTGAAGCGTCATCCATCATTCTAAATCAGGCTTGATAGGTATATGTGCAGGACCGTTGTTCGTCAGTCGGAGGGCGAGACAGTTCTTAGCAGGTATGGCTCATGCAGTGTTACTAATCCTCGACGAGTCTCATAAGCATACATGGACAGAAAAACTCAAGAACTTCAGATATGGAACTGCCGATTCCATAGAACCCATCACCAAACGATTCGACGAGACCCCTAAACGATTGTTCCGCGACAAGTATGGGGACTCTTTGGTTCCCCGCTCAACAAGGACCTCTCTGTAGGGATACGCGGCGGATTTCTCAAGCTTACCGGGTAGGTTCCTTTCCCCCCTCTCTCGCTTCTCAGCTCACAAACACCCAGTACGGAGCGGACGGAGCCTTCTACTGTGATCACCACGTCTCGGCTAGAGTGTCAAAGTTCATGTATGGCGTGGAATACCTGCGTGATTTTGATCCTAACGATCACGAACACGTTTTTCGAAAGGAGAGACTCTGCGAGCTCCCTTCAGGGCCGAACTTCCCCTTGACGCGTTTGATTACATTCTCGCAAGAGTACGGCCTTCCATTCTGTCCCCTCTTCCGTCCTCCTATTCATAATCGTCCGCCGCCACAGGGTATGAAAGTGAAGGAATCGACCGTCTTCACACGCAAATATTGCACCGAATGACAAACCTATCCACGTCCACCCTGTCCGTGTTTGAGGTGAAGATATGGTGTTATCGCGGCTGCGACACGATCCCTCCCAGTGGATCCTTCGGCTTGATGGTGAGAATCTTGATGAATGACGTTCACAGCTAACATCACCTTTTTTTAGAGGAATCTTCCACCCTCTGTGTTGTCCGCGCGAATCTCTCGCCGCTGAACGGCAGCGCCGAGCCCAAGACAGGTCGGAACGACAGGACCATCGTCTTCAGCGTCGAGATCCATTTCGGCCTGACAGAGTTCAAGGCACGGATCAAATGGAACGATAACGTTGGTGTTCACTCTGTTCGACGACGCCGCATTTTTAATTGATCGTTTCATTTCATCACAGGGCGTGACCAAGTAGTGAGCCCCCCACGTTCCGTCGCCACGCTACCGTTTCCCATTGTACTGACCCTCTCCTCTCCTCAACAGTGATCCCGCGTCCATCGTGTACAGTGAAAGTGGTCACCGTGCCGACTTAGACGAACCCGATATCTAATCCGAAGACGACTTTGGCCCTCTCGCTCCGTGTCGCGAACCCCGTCCAGCCCTGCATCAGTTGCACCGTCCCGCACGTATTCTCAGGACTCTGTCGGCTCCGGGGCGAAGATTCCGCAGGGTCAAGGGTCTTCTTCAGGTCGACTCGATGCGGTGTTCATGGACGCAGTCAGCCACAGTCGATCCATATCCTCGTCCCAGCAACCGCAGCCGCAGCCACAACCACCGCCACCACCGCCACCGCGCAGGCGCACGCACACTCGCACTCACAGCACTTGCATGGCCATCAACAGTCCATATACTCGGAGCGCACAACGCGAGAGTACGAACGCGAACGCGAACACACGGTCTCGAGTTCTGCCTTGCGCATCTCCTCATTCACGACGCACGTCGAGCGCGACCGCAAGGTCTCTTCGGCGTCCAAGCTCTCGAGTTCGCATGCGTCGCTGTCCCGGGAGTCGGAGAGGGAGAGACGAGCGAAGGAGGTGGCCGACAGAGAGCGGGCGACGATGGAGAGGGATCGGGCTGAGAGGGAGAGGGTGGCGGCTGAGAGAGAGAGAGAGGCTCGAGAGGGAAAGAATTGAGCGCGAGAAAGTTGAGAGGGAAAGGGTCGAAAAGGAGTGAATTGAACGAATTGAACGGCAGAGGACCCAGAGAGAAGTTGTGGAAAGAGCTGAGAGAGAGAGGGTTGAGTGGGAGAAGGCTGAGTGGGAAAGGGCTGAGCGGGAACAGGCCGAGCGAGAGAGGATCGCGGCTGAAGAGGCGTCAGTGGTAGCAGCCGCTGCCGCTGCCCCCCCTCCACCACGAAAGGAAAGAAAAAGCATACGAGCAAGCTGACCTCGCCAATCGACCTCGCCGACACGAGCAGCTCGTTAATGAGCTCAACTCTGTCTGGGGGTCGCAGTCCAATGCCGTCACCCCCGCTGCGTCTCCTTTCCCGTCTACAACGCGATCAGTGGGCCCTACAACACCCCCGGACCAAATTCCCGAAGCCAGCCAAGCCCGAATCGACCACGACAGCGTTGGGCGAGACTCAGAGCACATTCTTTTCGGAGACGGTGGAGCCATTAACGTGACCCACGTGCAAGGGGACGTCGTGCAACCAGAAGACGCAGCACCGGGACACACGGCGGCGGACACAGTCCCGCCCGAGCAACTGGTGTCCGAGGTTGTGACCACTGAGACGAGCGTCACGACGGAAGTGTTCAAGAAGGTGGAGATGGAAGAGAAACTCGAGTCGTCCGAGGTGCAACAGACATCCGAGAGCCTCGATGTCAGCGAGACGGCTACCAAGGTCGAGGATATGACAATGATCAGTTCGACGACAGCTACGGAGACGATGGCGGTGGTTGGTGCCGCTGATGCCGCTGGAGCGCTCGATGCCACGGTTGAGGACGCAACCTCAAGCACGAGCATGACGGGGACTACTGACGACTCCACCACGGACGCGACTTACTCGCCCATGTCGGTCCTCCTGTACACGATGTTAATGCTCGCACCGTTTCCTGCGACACTGCCAATCGCGTTGACGGCGACATTGGTAAACCCCAGTTTTGACTTCTTTTTCCTTGTTCCGTGAATAATGACAACCGTCTCACAGGATAGATTGGTTGATATTGACACGGCTGATCGGCAAATGTCACTTACCGTCGCACATCCGTCTCATTTGAACAAACCAGCGTGACAGCTCATTGTGGCATCTCTCTAAAACTGTATGAGTATGCCTACTCCTCTTCAGTTTGTTCACCGTAAATTTATTTTTTCCTCCGAGTTGCTCACTTTCCACTCGGTAGAATGATGATTGATCCCGCTGGTTAAGATTCCAGCAGGACGTTCCTCATTCCGTCTCAAAGTGAGTTTTGCACCCTCGATTTTCTGTGCGGCCAGCCGGACTCACTCCATCTCATACATGCGGAAAAGGTGCCCACGGGGAAATGATGTGCATGGACAATGCTGAACCAGACACGAGGCTGGAACTGGGGCTGGGGCTGGTTTCGGTGGAGGCTGCAGGATGTGGCAGACAACGGGGCGGTTGGTGTGCTGTCTGAATTGATTGTGAAGGCCATACAAACTGTTAAAGACCATCAGGCCACTATTTCTGGTTACCGGTATGTTACCGGGATCATTATCATTATTTCTCAGGGCTCCAAGTATTATAGTAAATCATAATGTATTTTTGGTCTGCACTCAGGCTGGCCCGGGTGTGTTTTGTGATTCGGATCTACTAAGTTGACTTGCCAGCCTGAGTGGTGTCACTCAGAGTGCCAGTGTTACCAGTGTGATAAGTTAAATAACAGTACTAATCTACTTACCATCAGAGCACTTAATCCTGCTCTTCAAGTTGGAAACAACTTCAAGATCAACTTGAAGGCCAACTTTAATATGCACTATCTGTACTACTATCTGTACTATCTGTACTATCTGTACTATCTGTACCATCTGTACTTGGTCTGTATCTGGTCTGTACCTCTGTAGGCTCTGTGTGAGATTTAGTGTTTTGCTGATGATGATCATAGTAGCTGCGGGGAACCCATATGGGAGCCTGCAGATCTGGTTCGTCTCTGGAGTGCCGCGGTAACATGGTGGGAAATTTCGTCTTGGGGAAGAAACGGAGAAAGTCACGACTCGGAAATTAGACTCGGATTCCGCTGTGGCACTTTCCAGCGTACTAGGCAAGTGTTCACACGGAGCAAACTACCACGAAAGACAGGTTCAAGTATGTGGAAATTCATTGGGGGAATACAACGCAAGACTGGAGTCTTTTATACTACGGTAGCACCTTTCTTTTTGCCTCAACTGCGCTCTAGTAGACCATGTATCTCGCCTCGTTACATCCGCCCAGTCCCTCATGAGGCCTGAGGCCTGAAGCTGAAGACCTGAAGAAGTTCCATATTTGTTCCAAGCGGTTGAGTATGAACCCCGCTAAACCACTCGGGGGGTTTAGTGGGTAGTGGCGGCTCACTATTAGTGTGGCTGAACTTTCTTCCAGCTAGGCCTGCGCACTGTTTGAACGATATCACGACGTTGGCCGCTAAGTGAGCTTGGCCACTCTGGGGAACGTGAGCACGTTATGTATATCAATTTGGCGATCTCGAGGCTGCACAGAAGTTTGAGGAGCGTATGACTGAAGTGCATCCAACGTGTGTGTTCCATTCCGCGTCTTTTACCAATTGTCGGGTTGACGAGCCGTGTCGTAGATCCTCGATCAAACGTTTTGCGCAGCGACACACGTATCTTGGTACAGATCTGAGTCATTACTGCGAGAGACCTCGAATTCGCTGTGGCGGCTCGCCAACCGGTTGTACCACTCGTCCCCCATTTCATCTCTTGCGAAGCGCACCCCTACTGTCAATTACGTCTACTGCACACATACCAACAACCCAGCCAGCGAAGAGGTAGTCCTCGACTGATCAGAGTCAGTCAAGTCTGAATTTGCCCTGCCCGCCGAATGGGTAAGGCGGCCGACGAGTCCCCTCGCAACAGGCTCGGGCCCAGGAGACGTTACGGTAGTCCAGCGCCGTAGGAAAAAGATCGAGATTCTTAGCAGAGACTTTCGATCACACCCTGCCTCGAGTCATTCGGCTATAACAAAAGGAAAAACTGACTCATGCCTGGTGTTTCTTTTTCTTGTCTCATTTTTGCAGATTCAGGACGATCTAGTAATGATAGGCTGTTCCTCATTGCTGATGGGCTGCCATACGGCGGCCGAGCCGCGGTCACCTCCACCAGCTCCACCCCGGGCCGTTCGTAGTCTTTCACTTCATTTGACACAAACACCCTGAGCCGAGCTGCTAAGCAGCTATTACATTGTTATTATGTTCGGAACTCATGCTTGAGCGGTTGCTTTTATTACATCAGAATCCAATTCGGGGCCGCATTAATTGCCCTTAGCGGGCTGCCTTACTTCAACGTAGCCGCCGCAGTGACCCACCCTCGGGCGGCAGCCTGCAGGCTGTCTGAACCTTGACACAAATCGGCGCCGCTGGGATCCGGCTGGGTCGAACCAGTGAGGCACGAGTGAAGCCTGTGACAGTGCAAGGTCTTCGGACAAGCGACGCAAGCAAGAGGCACAGCTTCGGCGCTTCCTCTCTCGCCTCCACCACGCCACTCATCCACCTTGCAGCACTCGTCCGAGCCCGTTTCAGCGCAACGCGGACACTCTCAGGTAGAGGCCATGTCTCCATGATTGGTCGACTTTCCCCCGGTCACACCTTCCATGCACCAGACACCCAGTCATAACAAACCCTCAAGGCCACTCGTGCACCCAATCGGCCTGGCGACTGGCCCCAACCCTGGCTGCTGTGCGCTCAGCGCTCTCAACCCCACCCTCCCTGACAGACTCAGGTTGAGGCTACCGTGCACATGCAGCACATGTCGCCGGGGCGCTACGCTCGGTCATGTGCTCGTTCTCCCTAGCCGGCCGGCGAGCCCACAGTGCCCAGCCCCGTGCTCTCCCTCCTTGACGCTCTCAGGTCGAGGCTGGTGCGTACCTGACGCCGGGGCGCAACGCCCGGTCAGCTGCCCCTCCTACCGAACCAGCTGGCGAGCCCATAGTGCCCAGCTCCATACTCTCCCTCCCTGACGCTCTCAAGTCGAGGCTGGTGCGCACCTGACGCCGGGGCGCAACACCCGGTCAGTTGCCCCTCCTACTGAGCCAGCTGGCGAGCCCTTATGCATCAGTGCCCAGCTCCGCGCTCCTCCCTCCCCCCCTCCCTGACGTTCTCAGGTCGAGGCTGCTGTGCACCTGACACCGCGCTCCCTAATTGGTAAGTTGTAACCGTCCAGGCTGCCGCACACGAGTGCATGGGCACCACGCCTGTCACTTCCTCTCCCTCCTCCTACTTGCCGGGTATGCCGCTTCGCTTTCTGCGTCGTCGGTCACTCCTAGTACCTCTTGTGGAGCAGCTTACCATACCCGCCAACTCGGGCTCCCATCCCGGGCCGGAGAGCGCTTTGCGCTTCGCCCACCCACTCTCAACTCACGCCGACTTTCAACTCACTACCACCCTCTCCTCGTAGCACACGGAGCGACGTCCAAAGATTCAAGTATAAAGGTGAGTCACTGAACTGGCATCCCTATCGTCTTTCTCAGCGCAACAAAGTTTGACGTCTCAATTCCAATGCCTCGTCGTCAAGCGCAGTATCCTTCAGTCGTAGACCCAAATATTCGGCTCACCCACGTCATGAGCAACTAGTCTGACCGACAACAAATCGAATCAAGGAGGACAGTATTAGAACTGGTGCGTGCTTGTTCCCTTTCAACTCTTCAAGTCTAATTTCCTATAGATGGAGATATACAAAAAGGAATCCCCGACTCAGAACACGATTGCCGCCGCCAATGCAGGATCCACTAAACCACGAAGCCAAGGTCGTTCACTCGCGGAGAAATTCGGAATCACATCTTCCGATGATACTAGCTCACCTCGTGCCATTACGCCGGTCACTACCGAAGAAGAACTGAATGCGTATCTTGGAGTACATATCCAACCCGGCTCAGTTTTGGCAGGTACGTTATTAGTTGTTCCTGCACGCAGCCCGACCCTCGTCGTGCTATCCACACTCTCCTGCATACCTGTAGTTCGGGTGCGGGTAGGGTGTCATACCCGCGCCACCCTACCCGCACCACTCGGAGTCCGCATTTTTTCTCTGCCTTCTACATTCCTTATGTAAAAAATCTTGATTCTCTCACAAAATACATGTTACTCCGTTGACAAATCTAAATGATCAGATGGACCACGGGTTCTTCAGAAGAATTACCTTCGAGTGGCCTTGCCCAGAGACAAGCAAAGTTTGCGGCGTCAGCACCTCTGGCTGGTGATAGATTGAATCCAAAATTAGAGACATTCGGAGTTTCAATGTGAGGAAGCACGCAGTTTGTCGTTTTGTCAGCCGCCCGCAGCATCGTAGTAGGAAGTCTACGCCCATCGGTAACATCCCGCAATTGTCGCCAATTCTCAACTTGAACGATGTCAAGCAGATAGTGATCGAGACGAGTCCAATGAGTCCAACAAGAAGAAATTTCACATACACGATCTCAAATCCGCTCGGTTGCAGAATTTATTCAGCGCCGGATCAACGCTTTGCACTAGTGAAGTTGACGTTTATGCGATCGCTAAACGCGGGAGGGAAGGGTTTTCAGCTTGTTCGCGGTAGCGAATTCAAAAGGAGGATCTGGTAAGTATCGATACTCGAGTCATTGCAGTGACTTTAGGTCGATCGTCCGCCCAGCTGTTCCGACTCATTAGCCGTGCTCTATATCAGAAGTTCTATGTACCCAAGATTATATCTGGTCTGTTTTTTTTCCCTCGTGCTGTGTCTCCCTGGACCGTATTAATGAATTGTTGTTAGACAGAGAACTCTTGATCGCATGAGCCCAGCACCCGAGATGCTCTCCTCCTTGTATCAACCACCGTGATTGAGGAGCTGCATCTTATCTGGTTCAGCCACCTTTGCGTAGTCGCAAGATGGTGCTGAAGATAACGCCGCCGTGTCACGCTCAAAGTTGAGGAGAACTTTACTTCAGATAAGGATGCGTCGATTTGATCATTGGTCCCACGGAGTCTGGAAAGATGTCGATGCCGATGGCTCTGCTGGGTATGTCTGCCTTGGTTTTGTGGTCGTCTCTGTATTCTTTCCCTTGTTCGGACAAACGTGTAACTCGACAGGCGAGATGTCAATGCACTGGATGCCAACAAATACAAGCTCATGGTTCAACCTACCGAGGCATGGAGGCGTGGCATACGCTGCACAAGAGTCGTGGGTTCAGTACGACACCATCAAGGTTGGGGACGTGCCCGACATTCAGCGTTGCAGAGTCTCACTAAAATATCTAGAACAACATCCTACTCGAGGCCCCGTATGATGATGCTCGGTATAAGCAAGGTGGGTTACCCTTCAGATGACACTCTGTTGCACCCCTCACGACTGATCGAATTTTGTGGCAAAGTCCTGCACGAATGCGCGCTGGAGAGCGGCTTGGAGTTGTTCAAGGCTGGTGACGATACCGAAGTGGGCGAGAAATTGAAGTGAGATATCTTGTATTGAAATGAGCATTTGACCGATCTCTCGTACAGTGGCGGCCAAAAGGTAAGGCATGGTTCTGCCAGAGGTCGTGCGTGTAGTCAATCCCTTCTACAGAGGCTCGAGTCACACTCGCTTGTGCAATGTATAGTCCGGGAGAGATTATTTTACTCGACGACGTAAGCGCGTCCGCATCGCATTGTTTTACCTGACCCGTAATTGACACATTACACTCAGGTGCTGGTAGCTCTGGACGTATATACGGCGTCGTGGATCATCGACAAATGTCTCGCTGGTGATCTCGTCCATGGTCGAACTGTTATCCTGGTGGTAAGTATCTTCTCCGAATGCGTGTTTGTATGCATGGTGTTTACATCCGTACAGACGCACAACATCTTCGTCATTCGTCCCGTTGCAGAATTCGTGGTTGCGCTCGGTTCCAATGGACGCGTCATGGATCAAGGGTCTTTTGCGAAAGTAGGACGAGCAGTTTGCTGTGATGGTCTTCAGAGAACAGGAGAGCATTCAATCGAGAGAAATGAGCAATGCTCAGGAAGTGAAGAGGGACAAGCCGAGCGAGTCCGGAAAGTCGGTCATGGTGGAAGAAGTCTCCGTCGGTCATGTGTCGTGGGATGCATGTAAGTGAATGTTTTGCAGTCGTTTGGGGAGGGATCAAAGATAACAAACATCGCCGTAGTCAAACTATACCTTGCTGCACTCGGCGGTTCACGTCCTGTATCTTTCTGGGTGATCGAGATCGCGTTGTTCATGGTGCGCACACATCGGAAGTAAATATCGGGTTGTGAGTGTCATTTGGTCATTTGGAATGAAATGTGGTCTCACCATAGTGTGCAGTTTTCTGGTTCTAGTTTTCTTTTGTTGTTTGGATCATTGATGTGGTTGTTGGAGTACTACGTCCTGTACCTGGGCAGCATGGATGCATCAAAGACGATCCATAACAAGCTTATCATGGGATGACCTTCAGGTACAGGGTTCGCCTTCCCTCGTCAGGTGCCTCTACTGAAGGCTTATAGATGCCTAGATACCACACCTATATCGAGGATTATCGTGCAGTGCACTTCAGACATCAGAGCGAGTGAGTTTCGTTGTCCGGGTACCGTGTCGTGAATCATTGATCCATCCGTCAGTTGACGGGGCACTCCCTACGGCGCTCGCATGGGTCCTGGAATTTTTCATGAGGATGTTCTTCGATCTTAGTGTCGTCCGAGTCATCGTGTTCACGCCTGTGTTCCTTTTGTTCAGCCTGATGGTCGGTGTTCTTGGTGCATGGATCGGACGTGTCTACATGAAAGCGCGGCTTTGGGTGAAGCCAGAGACGAGCGATTCCAGGGCCCCGATGCTCGGCCATCTTGGAGCTGCCATGATTGGTGTCAGTGAGTGATGGACGCGTACATCACGAAATCAATGATTGTTTGAGATAGCATTATTAAACATTACCTAACCTTCTCAACAATGAAAGGTCTCCCAAGAATATCATTCTGACAAAGCATATGAGCTGGTCTTATATGTGCTGGGTGGGTTGATAGAGCACAGCTTTTTCAATCAGACTTCTTGCAATCTGATCAGCCCTATCACTGGCAGACTTGTCAGATTGAATAGCATGGCATGGTGATTTACAGCAGGATTATCTTAGATTATATACAAAATAATACAATGGAAAAAATTACACATAAGTCCAGATGCAGAATCAGCCAATGCAATCTGAACCATGATCATAAACCCCATATATCACACAACATGTCAGATCAAACATAGTGTATGATGGATGGCAATTTTCACCAATTCTCAGCTCAATGATAAATGTGACATGGCTGGAAAGATGAACCTTCCAGATAAGTATTGTACAAGTGACACATTGATTTACCTTTGAACAAACATGGTCATATTCTACAGTCTGAGAAGTTTGAACTGTAGTAATCCAGCAGCCATGGATGACATGGGATGGTAATATGTAACTTACAGATTTGAGTGAAAACTGGACACACCATGACATATAATTTCAGTGGCTGCAACATTCATCAAACAGTGCAGAGCTAACCTTGTCTCCAATGCTGTGGCAGCTGGGTCCAATGGACTGATTCAACTATCTGGGAACTTATGAAATTAGTACTCACCATGACGGATACTTTCATTGGCAGCAGGATGGTCATGTAGTTCAGATTAGGCATTTTCTGTATGTCTTCAGTGGTTGGCTCGAATGGTCATACCTAGCTAAATGGAACTAATGAAATTTTGACCCACCATGATGGATCCCTTCAGTAGCAACAAGATGGTCATGTAGTTCAGATTCTGTATATCTGTGACAGTTGGCTTGAATTGCCGTACTTAGCTAAATGACAACTAATGGAGATAGGACACACTATGATTGATCCTTTCAGCGGGAGCAGGATGTATCTTGTGTTTGCAGTAATTGGCTCGGGTTTCCGTACTTGGCTAAATGGCAACAAACGAAGATCGGACCCACCATGATGGATCCCTTCAGTGGTGGCGAGGTGATGGCCCGGGTAGTGTGGTTCAGACTCGGTATAACTGTGGCGGTTGGCCCGAATTGCCGTACTTAACTAAACGATAACTAATAAATGTAGAACACACCGTGACGGATCATTTCAGCGGCAGCAGGAAGCGTCGTGTAGTTCAGATTAGGTCTTCTCTGTACTATGTTTTCAGCAATTGGCTCGGGTTGCCGTAACTTGGCTGAACAACAACAAACGAAGATCGGACCCACGATGAATCGTCGATGATCGTGGTTCCTTTCGATGGTAGCGGGATGGTCATGACCAATGACCATCGTGTACTAGTTCAAATCAGGCTTTTCTTTGTATGTCTGTCTCGAATTACAGTACCTAACTAAATGGCAACAATGAAGATAGCACCCACCGTGATGGATCCTTTCAGTAGCAGCGGGACGGTCATGTAGTTCAGATCCTGTATGTCTGCGGCGGTTGGCTCGAATTGCCGTGCTGAACTAAATGTCAACTAATGAAGATGGGGGCCCACCCTGACAGATCCTGTCAGCGGCGGGGGAATGATATGATGTGGCTCGGTCCGAGTAGCTCATCTCCCAGTCTATTGTGGGTGCTACTGATGTCCGAATGAATGGTGCTACTTCAAGTTGACGTGACCGTCTAGCATAGTAATGGCACATTGTGCCGAGAAATTTTCGTCAATTCGAGTAACCGTGCGCACATGATCACATCAATAATAAGTAACGAAGAACAGCATGTAATTAACGACAGGCTATATCGTGACGTTCCTGGCCCGCTCGTTGTACTCTGCTCTTTTCTCCCTAATTCTCGCCAGTGCGCTGTTCTTGGACGGTAACCGCTCCGTGTCGGAATAAAGAGGAAATACTTGACTAATTGTGGTGATTAGAAAAGATGCAGCATGACAAGCTAAAGACCTACCGATTCCACCAAATCAACAACTGATCGACTTCTTCTTTCTCCTCAGAATCTTCGAGTAGCTCCACGATAGAATTGTAGAAGCGTTCGGAGTCGGTGATCAAATCCGTGCGGGAGAAGACTTGGGCAGAGGATAACGCAAAGCGCGCCTTGTAGAGAATAAGTACAAGTTATTATACACAAAAAATGTACGCACCTGAGTAGCGACATAGGCAATGGATGCCTTGGTCACGGAGCGCATGCCGTGAATGCGAGCATTACCCGATCGAGTAGCTTTAGGTTCCTGATCCACGGAGCTCGGAGAAGTGAATATATGTTTGAAGGCCTGGAACATACGAATAAGCGCTGTGAAACACTGTAAGAAACCACTTACGGAAACGAGAAGGCCACTCCTCAACAATCCATTCCAAGGATCCTCAGAATTATAGGTGTAGTTTGCAAATACGAAGACGGGCCACTGATCACCAGATACCTGGATCTGCCCGCCGACTAACTTTGCCCTGACACTGTTGAACATTGTCGGTATCAGATTTGGACGCTAATTGGAATATAAATATACTAGACACTTACTCCGTGTTAGCCCAATCTAGTCCAGCAGGGCACAAAAGCGCTCCTGTGCGCTCATGGTTGAAACCGCGACCGGATTTCACGTTGCGTGGGATATGAGGGTTGAGGGATTGACCCTTCGGGGTGATCCAGTCAATAATCGCGCTCTTCATGCCCTTGGTATCATCCGCTCTTGCACCATTTGCGCCTTTCTGGATCTGTTGAGCTTGAAGTGAGTGTTGTTTCGATCTGTAAAAATCTACGACGAACCAGATCCGCTAAGTGAATTACCTCATCCTCCGATGATTCCATGAGCCTCGCCTCCAGGCCAGGCACCATTCTCAGCAGTTCCCGAAATACTGCGTATTCTTTTCGTTCGCTCGATAAATGTCAGCATCTAGAGACTAACAATAACAGACCTGTAAGAATATAAACTCACTGAGAGGTGATGGACTCTGGGCTTTCGTCTGAACGTTCACCCATCATCACAATTCCATTAGTGATGAGAGTCTGAATATTGCAGAACGTATGCACCGCTCTGCCAAAATGGCGACCGTGGTGCACCAAAGGATCCTGCGCGGTGCTGGCAAACAGTCAGCTTTACCTGTACGTATCGAAAGATGACACTAACGGTCTCTTCCTAGGACCCAATTCCAGGGCATTCGGATATGCACGCTTGTGCCCAGTAGGAACGGTGGAATCAGATTCTTGCTGACTCGCTGACATAATACCTGGAGTGAATGACGGAGCGCGTTAAAACGGTGAAGTGGGGAAGTGTATTGGTGGTCGAATCGGTGAATCCTCCATCGCGCCTTTATAGTACTGGGGGAGAGAGCGAGAAATTTGTGAATGTATAACCGCGTGAATTTCGCTCATGTATGAAAAAATCCCACCCGACAGGGAGTGGTGAGAACTTCGTCAATGTGAGGCGCAGTTTTCTCGAATCAAAGTATGCAACTTACTGCAGAGGATATCGGGTCTGCATTGATGGGCCAAATTGATGTTAGGAAATACAATGGCGAAGTAGTATAGAAAGGCCCTCCGGGCTGTCCTGGACCCAGAAAGTCGAAATATACGCTGCCACATGCCGTCGAGCAGCTTGAAGCTATGCTCAATCTACTGATACAACACATTTGTGCGCTCTCATATGTTATACTACCGTGACCGTGACGTCCTCACATTTGCTTGAACCGCCGCAACCCTGGTGCAAGCGTCGTCGTGTCCAACGTGGTCTCAACTTGGCCAAAGCCTCTTCAGCCTTGTGGCTGGGATCATCCACCTTGTCCGTGAGCTGCGCAGCCATCGCTTCCACAGTCGCGTCGGGCAAGAGCTTCGTCTCGGTCGCCTTTTGGGAGGTGAACGTGTCGGAAAGAGTCGCGTGTGATCACAAAAAAAAAACTTGCCTTGCAGCAGTGCGTTCCGCCTGTTTTCCTCCGTTTCGATCCGGAAGAAGTACCCGATCCAGATATTTGCAGCGTGCAAAAGCCATACAGTGACTGTCGTTCACTGCTGGAAGGGGGACTTCTTGTTGATGGTGTGGAACGAGACGAGGATAAATACTCATTTTACAACGTCCTCGATGATGTGACTAAATTCTTGCTGTTCCATGACGCCGCGAGACCAAGCGACCAGAACTGAGACGAGGTACGGATCGTAAAGCACGACGATCAACCGATGAAAAGTGCGTCAAGCATGTGTGACCAAAACTTGACGCGGGTGTATTACAGACCGCAAATGCCTATCTCGATTCAAGAAAGCTTGTGAAAGGGGGAAAAAAAGACATGATGAGGCTTCGCCATACAGACGAAGTCAAAAGTACTTAACACCGAGAGCGATGATCAAACGACCAAGTCGAGGAGCAACAATACCGTGGAGTCTGCGAGAACCCGTGGCAAATGCACACGAAACCTGAAATAGGGCCACTTCCAAGTTCAACGAGTTCCCCACGTAGTTGCAAGCTCGTACTGGTCTTCGCGAGCGCGTATGTATTTAACATGTATGTCATTTCCTCGGGGTGCATTACATAGGCTACCATTTCGACAGTGTCGCGCCTTCCTTGTGGGCGTCGTCTGGCCTGCTCGATCGTGAGAGGTGGCGACGGACGAGCGGATGGACAGCCCCATGGTGATTGAACGTGCTTCTGCGTTGCCATGATAACGCTAGTTCGATGAGGTAATGCTCAACAGCCGACGCGTTCTCCTTCAGATTGATCTTTCAGAAGAGATGGTCGAGTGCGTGGTCGGAGTGGTAGTACTCGGATGGCCATTTGCGTTAGAGGGATTACTCGAGCGCGTCTAATTGGATTCCGCGGTCGCATCGTTTTCTGTCGTCTCGTTACCGCTTCTCGTCCGTCGACGCTACAAATGTGACGAATGTGAGAACGCCCCTACAGAAGTGTTCTAACCGAGGAGCTTTTCGCCGCTGCATCCGAGTATTGTCGGCTGTTTCGCCGACTGAGTTCGTCGTCCTTGTCTGCTTCACCCTCACCCACGTTATTGGCAGCATCAACCTAAAGACGCCCGCAGGTATATCCAGTGTAGGACCGAAGACAATGCCGACTTTCGCATGTTCATTATGTTGCTAGTCGAGTTTTGTACAATGAGGATCAAATGGGCGGTTAGTAACGCGCGAAGTAAGCTGCAGTTGACGATCGGCAGGAACGCGGTCAGATGTGAGAGTTCGCGAATGCGCTCTTGTGGCTCCACAAAGTCTGGGAGTAGTGTCAACTGCAGTTCAAAGCCAGGAAGAAGAAAGATAGACCGACCATTACAGAGAGGGATCTCATGTGCATCAAGGTGCTAGCAGGTAACTCTCGAAGGATTTTGTTTTCGGCAGGCCAGCGAGAGGGACTCCTCGGGGGATACTCCAAACACGGAATGAGGAACGGACAGCGTGAGTTTGTCGACGAGTCTGCCAAAGTTCCAAAATGAACTCGACTTTGCATTTTCTCGTCTGTCACTGGACGAAGTGCCCTCGCCTGGCGCATCATGCCTGCCGAAATTGTAGCCTAACAGGAATGGTGGCCGCATTTATAGGTCGAGATATCTTTACCTTGCCGTTCAGATCACCGCCTCGCAAAGACGGAGAGCGAACATTGAGTGAAGCGGCACGATCAGGGAATGAGACTACCGTGGGCGGACCAGACATTGCAGTCAAACCAGGCTAGTATGACTTATCCAGTTTAGCCTCCCGGGACCGACCAGAATCGGTACTGAGCTTTTGTATTCTCGATCTGAACGCTACTAACCTCTGTCCGGTAACTTCAAGTGGCGAGCTCGAAGGAAGGGAGCTCGACAACAAGGCCTCTACGTGGTCCACGAGCCGCTTTCGATACTCTTCGTGAGTGGGATCGGTGTTGGCGGTGTACACAGACTGTTGGACTGGGCATATAAGACTCGTCGATCGAGATTAAAGGGATGACGGGAAGAGCTTGGAATTGTTCGGGTCTTGCGCAAGTTGGGATATAGGTAGTAGTGTAGCTCGTGAGATGTCGTCTTTCGACGAACCTTTCCGTTTCCCGTTTGGCATAGTGATGGTGTCTTGATTCGAGCTCAAACTGGAACGAGGTTGGCCCGACCCACTGCTCTGGGCTTGGGAAACGTTGACCGAAATGGGAGGCC
>JBBPPQ010000273.1:0-18834 GCA_038092035.1 Leccinum disarticulatum
TGAGGAAGCTATCTAGTACCTATATCAGCACGATCTCTATCATATCAGTTATTCTCTATACCCAGACTTATGTCGGTCTCTATCAACGATTCGTGATAGGAAGTATGGAACATGGCAGAAATGTACCATGGAACATTAACCGACTCCTAGAGGTCTGGCAATAGGAACTACTTATATAGCATAAGCTATATAGAAACATTGTTCTATGTATCATCTTAGAAACGACTGAAGGACGATTCTAAGTGATTCATCTCTGACTGATTATGAAAGAAGTCAGGTAAGACTCTATCATTTATATGATAGGTAATGTGTACGCAATAGCATCATAACACATCTCTACCAGAAGGTAGGTAATCTCTACTATAGAATAGTAGGTATCTCTACAGAGTAGGAAATGTGATCCTATACAGGATCCATGTGAGTGCATAAATACACACACGTATTCTCTATCAACAGATAGGTAAAGTCTATTATAGAATAGACAAACTCTAGTAAGACTAGGTAAGATCGACTATAAGGTCGATCGTTCTCACTAGGATCTCTGTCCGTAGTGGTATCCTTAATACAACCAATAGGTGTATATGTAAAGGAATAAACGTCTGAAACAACTACTAGTTAGTAAGATGTCAGTGACGTTCATAAGACAATCTCCTATAGAGATGTCGAGTTCTTATTCTGTTGATAGGTAGAAAAGAAGGTGAAAACTCCTTAGAGTTGTAACCAGAAAACTCCTTATTATTCCAGGTTGAATACCTGGTCTATATATACTAAATACATTGTTTGTACTTGTATATATGATACGAGTAATTAGCCAATAGCATAATGTATCTCGTATGGTACGATAAGTATGTGGATATTATCTTATCCAATAGCGTAAGTATCTCGATTAGCATCAGTCATCATCCGTAGTAGGATGAGTAAGCTGCTGTATAGATGAGTCATAGCCAATGGCATCTTGAGCTCAATCTATTAGTCATGAGTATGACTAATCTAATCATAGATTAGATAAGATAAGATAACTCTTATCTTCGAGATAGCTATAAGGATAGTAATAAGGTAGAATCCACTATCCTTTCGTATACAGCATTACTATGCTTTAGATAGCGTAATAGACTTGTCCAAAGACAGTCCTAGAAATGTAGTAGTGTAAGGAGTAACATACTACAATTTCAACAGTGCCAGCAAGCGATGAAAAAAAAATCAGCGCATGGTGGCTGTGCTGATATTGAATGTTCACTGGCTGTCGGGACTCGGGGGTGTGGCAGTGCTGAACATTCAGAGAGCTGTCGGGATGGTAGTTCCACTGTTTTTACTGCAGCTGTCATAAATGAACATTCATTACTACAACCTCAGGTGGTAATTTACCTGCTACGTTGTTGTCCTCTTGTTCCAGCACATCGTCGCCAATTTCAAGTTTCTCCTTCATCTGAAAGCAGAAAACTTCGGGTGAGCGATAGTCATGCAATCAATAATAATAAAATTACGAGGAAAAGAGGGTGGACCATTTTTATGGATCCCCAACGGCCAGACTTTTGATACGAGCGAAGAATGGTGTCCTCTTTGTCCATTTCAATGAGATCCTTGATCCCTTTGATATTTTTGAACACTGTATCTGTGTCATTCAATATGAATCGGAAGTCATCCTCACTGGCAGTCGGAATGGTGAGCTTGCAACTAAGTTTGACATCTTCGAACTTTGACCGGAATCTATTGGCCGGTTAATATGCGCCATTGGGACTCAAAAAGCAGTCGGAGCGACTGATTTTGAATGCACCACGAAGGATGAGTTCTTCATTAGTTTGAGCGGATATGAGGACGTCGCCTTTAGTCCCGCAGCGAAGAAACTGGAGGGTCTAGAAAAAGGGGTGTTACCACTCGTTCCAATGCAGAGAATATTTAGAATCATGCATCAAGGAATGGAAAAAACGCGTGTTCACGGACTACCATTCACAAGGCCAAACAACTGAGAAAGTGATTGTGGACTCACACCATTCAATGCATATGTCGCACTCTCACAGAGTCGAGGAAGAGACAGTATAAGGTTATTACGAGATTTCGACGAGAAATTATTTACCACACACTGGCATCCGAGCGAACATCTACGCGAGGAGGACAAACGGCTTAACCATCTGGACAGTGTAACAACCAAATGGTGGCAAAACATACGAGAGAATACAGGACAGTAGTAGCACATGTGTATTTGAAAAGTATCTAGTATAAAGTAGGATTATCCAGGAAAATTGACTCGGACGGATGGGCGAACGTCAACTTCGGCGTGCATGGTCACTCACGGGAGAATCCCGGATTTCCCTGACTTATAAATATGGAAACATACAGCGTAACCGTGACACAGCCATCTTTATTTCCCACAAATTGTGAAATCTCGAGACGGCACAGCCGCTAATTTCAACTGGAGTGACCTTGATAAACAAGGTAACTTGATAAACAAGGTAATATTAGTGTTTTCGTGATGATGTGTTGAAGCGCCTCGACTCAAATGTTGAACGCAGATGTGCTCCTGCTCATCATCGACCACCTCGACGCCGAAGACCTTGCAAATCTAGCATCCACCTGCAGGCTCTTCCATCACATCGTATGTCCAGAGACACGCCCCAGTTCCACATCGCTCATCTTTTCCAGCCAGGTATACCACTTTGGTTGGTCCATATTTCTTAGAAACAACAACCAGAGCCATTCCCTCACCCTCTGCTGCTCGCGCTCCCGATGGTCTGCTTTTGAACAGGTCCGCTACGACGCTCTCGCAGACCGAGCCTGGCTGCGTGCCAAATTCATTGAGCGTCCTCTCTCCCGTCCCTGGCACGGAATCCTACAACCCACCATCGCCCTCTCCGTTTCCACGCTATTAGTCGCCGCTGGCCACGTACTTTACTCCTACTCCGTACAGGACACTTCCGATGCATCCCCGTCTCGCATCGTCTTCGAGCGCTCGCATACCTTTACTATAGGTCCTGCTACAGTCCAGCCTGACATCACTAGTGTCGCATCTCTTCCCGACCACAGTCAAGACCGGTTTGTCTACCCCCCCTCCGCCAATCCCGCGACAGACAACGCATCGAGATCGAACGCACACCACAGAGTGTTCTCCACTATCACGGTGCAAATGTCATACAGTGCATATCCTGTGCATCACATACCCTCCTATCCCTCTCTCAGCGGGGTTCAGTCTCCCTCACCAACCTCGTGTCCAATTCTTCATCTCCCGCTTCTGTCAACCTGGGCACAAGGAGTTGGACAAGCCACCTTTGCATGTCGTCCTCCTCTCCATACGCCGTATTCGGCACTACGTCCCCTGCACCTCTTCCCCTTTACCACATATCTCCACATGGTTTCTCCTCCACTCCTTCGATCACCCTCCAGTCCCCCAGGAACCGCCCATCGGCCGTGTACGCCGTCACATGCGCCCCACCTTCCTCGCCCCTCGGTCCTTCCGAACAAATCATCGTCTCGGGTTGGTACGACGGCCTAGTCCACATACACGACCTCCGTGTTTCCCACCATTCACAAAGTCCCCCGACCTCCCGTTCAGCCTCCCCGTCAGTACCAGCACTCCTTCCCGTCCTTACCTTGAGGGACCCTTGGTCACCTGAACCCATATATTCCATCTCTTGCGGTGGAGGTAACTCCAGTTTCGTTGCCGCTGGAACGGCCCGACACGGCTCGTCGCTTTCTGGGACGTTCGTCAACCATCGCAAGGTTGGAGCGTGCATGCTCCCGGGAACGATTCATCGCCTGTATAATCGATCGTTCTCGAGAGTTCGAGACTCTTTGGAGCGACTCAAAGTCGCCCATTCGTCTATAATTTTGGTCCTGGGGTAACAAAGGACACGTACCCCCGATCGCTCACGCTGCTCCGAACGCCTTCGCTGGTAGAAGGGGGACCGCAGATGATAGACTAAAACCCGAGAGGAATGGAATCGGGTATCACGTTCCAAAATATACCCATCGTCGGGCGCGCGTTTTTTAAATT
The DNA here is from genome assembly GCA_038092035.1 of Leccinum disarticulatum. Classification (NCBI taxonomy): domain Eukaryota; kingdom Fungi; phylum Basidiomycota; class Agaricomycetes; order Boletales; family Boletaceae; genus Leccinum; species Leccinum disarticulatum. The sequence continues at coordinate 3,989 of JBBPPQ010000273.1, forward strand.
GCGGGAGGATTAGAGCACCATACGCTTGGCCAGCATACGCGGATTGTAACCATACAGTTGTGCTCATTCTGAAACTAGTCAGGCTAGTGTGTTTTTCCTGGTGCTCGTAAACTAATAATTTCCCTCCAGTGTGCAAATCAGAAATGTCCTGCATGTGGTGCATGCAAGGTAGGAATGACTCGTGACTCGCCCCCCAATGTTCCAAGTGCAGGCATGGGTCCTCGGATGGGCCCCTGGCCACCAAGTTGCCTTGGTCTGTCGTTGATAAACGCAAATCGCTTCTGTAATCGGTGTCGTGTGCATGAAACCGTCAAAACGAATGATTGCAGGACTTACCTTGCCGTTCTTCCTCTCGACCTTGATGCCCCTTTTCTCCAAGTGTATCGAGTAGTGCCTGAAAACCAAATGACTAAATCCTTCGAGAACTCTATCGTCGTATGCCGCATTCCGCCATTGCTTTTGCAGAATATACCCGACCTCCGGAACCCGTCTGTGATCTTCCTCAGGGAGCTCGTGTAGGTCAATCTGGTAATCGCACAGCGGCAAGGGACACCACCATCGACCGTCTACGTCCGGCAAGAGGGCCGGAAGCTGTAGCTGCCACGGTATGTGATTCACAACCTCGTCTTCGTCATAATGCTCGTCTTCATCCTCCTCCTCCGCATCCGAGGGCTCCGAGAAATCCGACGCGTATACTGCACCGCTCGAAACAACCCCTTCACTGCCAGAACTCGACGAGTCACTCGCTCTCCTGTTACGGGGTGGCCTCATCAGCGCGATCTCGAGTTTACGGGCTAGGATCTTCTTGGTCTTGCCAATCACAGGCTGTTCCCTGGCCAGTCTATGCGCAAGTCCGACCTTGCTTTCAAGCTCCATGTCTTTCTCAGACAATGATGACCCTTCCTCGGACGACTCTGCTTTAGCTTCCTGTCCCGCAGCCCAACCCCACCTCACACCCTGCCTTGCAGCCTCCTTCCTTTCCTTCTTCACCCTGTTTGCAAACTCTTTCCAAGACGAGATATCAAAGAGATGCTCCCTCTTCACCTCGTTGTGCGTGATAAGCCAATCAGCCTGTGCAGCGAACAAACCGAGTATCTCGCTCGCGTGAGGCTTCAGAAGGTGACGCGTGATCACCGTTCTTCCATTTTTGTCCACGTCCGAGTCGTCTTCGCTGAAGATGAGCCGATGATGCTTGTCTTCGGGCGGACACGCATACCCAGCGTATTTATCGACGAACCATATCGGCGTTCGCTTCGACGCGGGAACGTACGGGTATTGCTTGCTGATCTTCTCCATCAGCGCTAGGAGTCGCCATCGCCAAAAGAAGTTTTCAGAGAGCGAGTAGGTTTCGACGTCCATGGTGGCCACCTGGTAGGTACGACCGCTAGCAGAGACCACAACGTTCGTCGGAATGATAAATATATATGCATATATGATACGCGATCGTGAACTAGGTGACTCACTGGGCTTTCGAGCTCCACAAGAGGCCGTTTGGCGCAAGTGAAGCTAAAATACGCCGAGCAACGTTTAGTTTCACAACCCAGCAGCCATCTGAACGTACGCACACCGCATAAAATTCGCCGGCATGTTCTTCTCGCCCTGAATCAACACCGTAAGCCTTGTCTCGCCCTCCTTTCGCCACGTAGAGTCGCGGGATTTGGTGAGCAGCGTGCCGGCGAAGAGACCGTCCAACGTGAGCTGTGGCGGCTGCCGTTTTCCCTCTCGCAGCGCGCGCTCTTGGGCACGCAGGTTGAGCTCGGTCTCGACGGTCTTGAGCCCGAAATCGGATAGCCATTCGGGATTCGTGATCTTGAGAACGCCGCGGAAGCGGAACGTGCGGTCGTCCTGGCCGTCCAAGGGGCGCTCGGACTCGTCGAGCCTAAAGAGACGAGTCGTCAGGACAGCCCCGCCGACAGTCGTGACCCGACCATACCCAATGAGATGACCGTCGTGTTCGAGGATGAACGAGTACAAGATGAGTTGGGTTCCGCCTGTCATCTGACATCTTGTCTCGTGCAGGATGTCGTGGTCGCGATAGGGCCCTAAAGGCTGCTGTAAAAGTTCTTCGAGAATCTTGCGATGGATCATCAAGCCAATAGTTTGTGGTGTCTGGAACCCAACTTTCAGCGTGACACTGACTCGTAACACCACCTGACCATCCCAATGTGGAAGCCTAACTAGGCTTAACCCCACATTTAGTAGTCTCGATACCCGACGTTCCGTTTTAGGAAGCGCATGGGCTACACCCGATGCTGATGCTTCCAGGAACGTCTGGAGACATTTGTGCGGTGACAAGCGCATCGTGTCACGGTCAGTAAATATTAGGCATTAAAATCAATTAAGTAATAATTTAGCTCAGGTCACTAGAATAAATGAAAATGAATAAATCAGTGTACTATTGATCCATCTTCAATGCCTAGGTCTCCTCCTGAGCAAGTAGTTACTTGGCATATTTTTCATAATGTGTATCACTTGTGTGCTTCACCATTCTTAGGGTTCCGAGGTTGAAAAACTAAAAGTAAAAAAATTCGATTGCTGAGATTCGAACACTCGCTGACGTCGCCAAAACGTTACTTACCCGCTAAACCATGGCTTTCTGGTGATCGGATTATTCCGATGCTCGTGAGAAGCACACCAAAACGGAAGGTGTCGAGAGACTACACAGAAGGGTACCTGTCAAGCCGTGGGAACGTCCCGATCTGCGTCGAGACAGCGAATCTTGCCGTCTTCGGCCGAATTGGAAAGTCGTCATCGTAGATTCGAACAGAATCTCGATACCAAGTAGCAGCAGCGATGCGTCGTCCGTCTGGAGAGAACTTGGCTGCAGTCACAGTATATTATATTCATGTTTGAATGGGCCAACTTGGAGTCGCTTGCTGTCGGATGACGACCAGACACTAAACGTCCAGCCATCTCCTCCTGTCTGCTGAAACGTCCACCGCACCGTGACGCACGTAATCGTTGTGTGCCTTCAACTCGACCACCTTTTCGTGGTTTGTCGCATCCAAGATCATCACTCGACGTCCCACACACGATCCGCGTGACTCCCAAGTTCCATTGGCTTCCCCACTTCCTTCTATGCCATCCTCCACTCGCCATCGTCGGATTTTCTTTTCCTCTCCCCCGCTCATGACATGCTGTTCATCAGCAAGAAAAGTGACTGATACTGTCGCATTTTGAGCAACGATTTCGATCGCATTCGCGTCAGTTGAAACATTGGAGGTGGAGCTTTTTCCGTTCGATTCCAAGCATTCGTCAGTAACACTCTTTCATTGGTGACCGATGCTCGAACCTGCTGACCAGTGTCCAAGGGAAGTGGGCTGTTCGCCCTACTCGGGTTTGTACCTCTTGCTAGCCCCGTTCATAATCGATGGCATTGCTTACCTACTACTCACCATTCCTCTTCCAAAAACGCAACTCGGAAATCATGCTGGTTCTGGTTGAAGTACAAAGAGATTGTTCTGGGTCGTTCACTTTCAGGAGTCAGCACCCCCTTTAATGTCGCCTGGCGTACACGTACACGTTCATCCACTCTCACGCAGTTACCTCGGCGGTAACCTCGCCTTCATGCGCACGTGCCATTGCTTATTGTGGTCGTGGTTTTATCGATTCTCGACGGTCTAAGCAAGATGATCCACCTATCGATCAAGGATTTCGAGGTCGGTTCCTCTCATCTCGTTTGGACATTTTTTCGTCCAATGTTTTCCATGAAGCCAGGCTTCGCTATCTGATTGTTATCTCGCAGAACTGAGAAACTAACAACATAACTCCTGTAGACCAACTCCGACTGGCGTACCGAAAAAGCAATTCTTCCCTATCCTCTTTCAGATGATGTGCGCCAAACGTACTGACCCTTGAACACCATCACTGGGCACGTCGCCCTCAGACTCAACACGCGCTCACCATACACGCACATTTTCACATTCCATCTTCCCTTCAACGACGTCGATCATTCTGAAGATGGAACCGCCGGTATGAGGTGTGTTGAACATTGCACAGGAACACAGAGCGCGGAAGTGAAAAACGATTGGTGATGCAGAACCTGGTATGGATGAATCTTGTAGGTTGGTATCCCTTTTTACATATCGAGTAGGAGAGATGATTTCGGGCGTGCTGGGAGAAGTAGCCACGATCGCAGCACAAGGGCAGTAACATGATCTTTTGTGGTGGTGACTCCCGGGAGACTTGTGAGTCGACTTTGCTGCGATTTCCAGTTCACTGACTGATTCGCTACAACCCCGCATATCATCCCATTCTTGCTCGCATTTATGCGCACGTGTCGTCGCTATTTGGTCGTGGTTTTTTTGACGCGGAATTCACGACTTAGATGATAGTTCACCAAGGCGAGTTCTGAGAGTGGCCTTTGCTTAGTGCGAACGGGCTTTAACTGCTAGGCCAAAGCTTCCAGGACGAGCATCAAAGAGGAGCGATCGAGGATATAACAAAGATGAGGTCCTCTTCAATGCCTCAAGCTACCGCCCCGAACTCTCCGCAGCTGTCTTCGCAGCCGCCACCCCACCACCAAATCTCTCCCACCCACCTCGCCCTCCGTCGATGCCGATATGTCTTCCCCCGACCGCGTCAGAGCATTCGTAACACCCTCCGCAACACCCTCCTCGCGTATCCCTGCGCACGCGAAGACAACTGCCGGAGACACCGCTATAGCGCACGCTTCACAAGAGCCCTTTAGTGCGTACGCCTCGTCCGCGTCGTAAAATACCATCGCGTTGCAAAACGACAGCCAGATGTACAATACGATCACCATGGGCAGCCCCCCTCAGGCTAGATGCTTCAGTCCCTCTTCGCACGCGCGCACCTATGGCTGGTGGTCGGAGTCGCGCATCACCTTCTACCCTCTCCAGCACACATAAACAGAGCGACGGACAACACAGTGTCGAGCTCCACGCGTATCGCATTGGTGCATAGACGGAGGACTCGGATCTGTGCGAGTACATCGAGCGCAATCGGATCCGACCACCGGATCAGAAAATTCTTGACCAGCAGTCTGTCGGACAAGAGCAGGAAAGAGTCACGACAAAGACAACGCTTGAAAGTCGCTCCGAAAGTGTAGATACTGCTACTAGGTCCAGTTGAGAATATAAAGGAGCCCATTGATATCACAACAACCGAAGTAACAACCCACAATTACTGCACGTCAACTATACGCACGCTCTCCATCAACTGCTCCAACGGTGTATCTGAACCTTGATAAAAGTGTCCGTCGCGACGCGTCTGTACAGCAGGCGCTCCGGAGAAGCAAGCAGCAGCGCACCAAACGGCTGCTTCAGTGGAACGACCAGCCGTAAGGCGCGCATAGCTAGATCAAACTGAGCAGCCCCATCGTAAAAATCCCTGTCTAGAAGGGGACCGATTCAAGGACGAGAACCAAGTCGTCGTTGGTTTCGATCCCTACGTCACCAAGGATGGGCGCGGCGGCATGATAAACATGAATGATTGAGTCCGATCCACGTTTCGCTGCGATAGCTGTGAGGGATATCAGAAAATAAATCCAGGAAGGTGGAGTCGACCAGTGAGGATTGAAAGAGAAGGAAGGTTATATAGTCGTTCGTACAACTGAACGGCAAGCGAGGGGTCGGGTAACGATGACTGCAAGGCCATGATCATCTTGTCCATCTCGGCGGTCTCGATGGGTTGCGGAGCGTGAGGGGGCTCGATCTGATCGTAGACAGTGAGGTCGGCAGGGAGGTAGCTGTTGGCACTACTACTCGAGTTTACACCCCGAGTCCAGGAGAAGCCTGACGTCACCCGATTGGGTCAAGATGTGTTCCAGAAGACGACGGGCTACTCGCGTGCCCTCGCCATATATGACCGGGAGTGCGACATCAAAGATACCGAACAGATAGTATGCAATATCCTCCTTCCGCGTTGTCTGGCGCTTTGAAGCAAGGTAGAGCTTCTCGCGCACTCTCGTCAACCCCGGCTGAAGTGTGGCAAGGGCCCGAGTAGAAAACTTGGTAGCCTGTCCCATCTCTGCGAGGATAATAGGCGATTCCCTGTGATTGAATATCTCCAGACCGAGGTACGGCTTCCAATCTTCTGTGTAAAATTGGATGACCCTTGAAGCAACGCACTCTTGATATGTCCACCCTCGCGTGTTCCAAATGCTCTTCCACAGAGACCCGGGCTCCTGCGATTCCGAGAAAACTCCGACATGATGGATGGTTGTCAGTGCCGCACGACAATACCGCTGGAACATGGCAACGACCGATTCTTGCTGAATTCCCTTGTCGCTCTGGTTAACACAACACGTGTCGCTCCATGCCCATCTGAAACTGCGAGACTGCACGAGATTGCAGAAGTTGATGAGTTTGTCGATCGTGCGGGAAGCGGATCTGAACGCCCATGATCAAAGGGGTGTGCAGCAAGGTGGTATAACAGGGATCCACAGGCTGGAACCTCCTTCCTAATCACGTATTCAGCGGAAAGGGCAGGATTCCTCGAGTTCGACGCAACGTCAACGTGTTGTTTGTGAGAATACCCACCAATGTTGATCAGTGCGTGCAGGTATATTTGACAGGGATGCAGCCTCGTGTCGGTCGGACCGACGCTGTCTAAGTAAGTTGAGAGATGTTTCTATATCAAGCATCAGTTCCAGCAGAGTCGGTGTACTAATACACTGGAACCGGCATTGGCCGGGAGACTACGTCGGAAGATATCTTGAGATACGATAGATAGTAATCCACCGCCCGCGTCAAGTGAAACAGCACCGTCATTTAAAACAATGACACTTAACACACTCGGGTCATACAGGGATACTGTGGAAGCACTCTTACTCACCAACTTGGTTGGTGCAATCATGTCACCAGGCTGGATTCCTGAGACTTTCTCATGAGATAAGTTCTGTATGCATATCCGAATATCGGAGAGTAAGGTAGAAGTCGGTCAACGTTTAGGCATCTTCCGCTCGCTCTCCCACTACACCTGTTTGATCGTCAACAATAAAAAATGGGCGAACGGAACCGTTTCGCTTCAGATGTTTAAGGTGACGTACATCTGGGTGAAGTGTGTTTTCGTGAGCGGTGGCGTGGAAATACAGATACTATCAGATTCTCGTGCATTCTGCCTATAGCACAGTTAGCACTCCTATTCGTAGTATTGTCATACAATACACTTCTCATCCTTTCTCTCGCCGAGCAACCCTCTCACGAAGGTGGGGAAGCTGGAAGCTCCGTTTGCGCCACGGCGGTCGTTTCCCACGGGGGAGCCCCTTTGGAACGACAGCAGATTCGTATTTTGCTTTGTCTGACGACGATGTCTGTCTCGACGTATCCTTACACTGGTATGCCCAAATTCTATCTGGTCCCTGCCATCTCGGCAAGCGACGATACAGTGGCTATGGGTGAGAAGACGGACATTGTGCTCTGCAATCTGCATGGTGTTTCTGCCACCATCATACCTCAAGGATGTGAGTATTTTTGTTGTGACTCAACGTCGTTATCTGAGCCCAATGTACACCAGAGACGAACATTTTCCAACTTACTAGAGGTACAAATTCGTCCACCCACAATGCTCAAGGCTGACGATCAGTTCAAGACTATGACGGGTCCGTGGTCAATTCATTCCGACTTTGCTGCCATGCGGACGCTGCAAAAGGCTCCCTCACCGGCGTTCTCTGTTCATCATGAAGACAGGGTGCCACCGCCCGCTCCATCCCACTCCACATTACAGCCTCCAGTCCACGGCTTCCACCCCAGAGGTTCAGAAAAGCACCACAATAGTGCGCCGCCGTCCCGATTCTTGGAAAGGTGGAAGACGAAGAGCATACGAGAACCTGCAGTCCTTGAGCCTGGTCACCTTGCAAGCAATAGATCTGGATCAATGTGGATGCCTCGAACAGAGCATTTTCGACAATGGCTGAATGTTGCCGTAGACCAGTGAGTGCTCCTCGAAAGGCTAATATATGTGCTTCATCTAAAATATCATCTTAGTGAACGGTCAGAAGCGTTGTGGAACAAGTAGGTGTTCAAAATTGTGCATTGGGCTCGCAGATAAGTTATCGTTTATCTTTCCTTGCAGAAGAAGAAGAACTCGAAAGCCAAACCTCGTGCAGATAGAAACCACGACCGCGACACTAACACTGTCGGCGTCGATCATATCATTTCATGTCAGACACAAGAGGAATGATACTGTAGGTGCAGGGACCGTCTGCAACTGTGCTCCTCAGGACTCACATCTCGATTCGCTACAGGTGCACAGATGAACGTCTTGAAGGAGAAACAAATGAGAAGAGATCGCGGACAGCCACAGCTCACACGTCCATTTGCCCATAAAGTTTATCTTTTCTTCGCTCATCAGCGAGCTGGTTAAGGGCTCACTCGGCCTCAGGAAGTCCTCGCTGTGAGTGGGTGGCGGCGGTGACCATCGGGGCATCCTGGGAAGTGTGTTGTGGGCCAGAACGAGTGGAAGGGGGCGCATTTTACTGAGCCTGCGCCTGCTGCGTTGCCGTGCGCGTACTCCCGCGGGGCGAGTCGATCGAGAGAAGCTCCAATGGTCTTCGGTCTCCGTGTCTCCCCCTTCTGCCTCGTTCCGTTCGTTTTCATTTGTGTCATATCCATCCTCGTCCTCGTCCTCATCATAGAACGCGCCAGGTAGTGAATGCGTCTGCTCGTCATGGTCGAGTCTTGCTTCCGTCGCGGGGGGCAGAGAGACACGAACGTGTGAAGAAACTTGCAATGTATGACCGTTTCCGTTCGAGTCATTTTTCCCCTCTACTTTCCGCTGGCATTATCCACCGCGTTGCCTTGAACTCACGATCAAAACATCGAAGCCAAACCGCAATTAAACTCCGTTATCGTCAATGAGGCCTAGATGGAGAGTGAGTCTACAGCGTTGCTTCTGTCTGATGTAACAAGGTTTCCGTCCTCGTGTTCCTCGCAGCAATTTCTTCTTGCTCCTCAATATACGACTCTTCACCATGGTCCTCTTCGACGATCTCCGCGTCAGATCCAGACCCGTGGTCAGGATTTAATCGTACGTTCGTCACCCCCTGTGCATTTCTATTTTGTTTTGTAACGTCGGTCGCCTGTCCTAGAGGGCCAGGAGTCCAGGACTGGGACCCGTCATCTGACATCTCGCCAGTTCTTTTTCCCTGAGCAAGGACGTAGACCATTGGATCGATCTTATCACATATGTTGAAAAATATACAAATCCCTTGAAATTTGGAGTTTGGATTGATTGGGAACAGTATTGGTCAACGAGTTACAATGCTACCATGGCATGGATATCTACATCAGCGCAGAGGCTGTTCCGATTCGAACAAAGTTACGGTGTTCTCTTTTCCATCTATATATCTTCGCTATCATGCCCCAATCCCTCCTCCGCAAATACCATCGACGAACGGGTCATCCCATGGCTAGATAAAGCCGTTAAGCTCAACCCCGTGTCAATACCGGTACCATGCCCTCTTCCGCCGTAAACACAGTGCGAATACATTTCCCGCATACTCAAGATGAATCGTGGGGTAAGCGTGGATATAGGAACAAATTCCGCAAGGTTATAAGGTATAATTCGCCAACCCGCTAATGAAAAAATTCCAAGGTCAGCTAAAGTGATGAGAAGATTGTACATCAGGATGCTGCCGAACGTACACGTTAGCCCCATACCCATATTACAGCGGTAGAATGGACAAAGGGAACATACGCAACAAAGTAAGCCCCGCCTTCCATGACCAGCAGGTTCATAAATGGGCCGAGTCGCCACTGTTTCGTAACTCTGTACATCTCAAGCGAGCTGATCGTAAATTGGATGATCACTAGCGTGAACATTACTCCCGCATGCACAAGTTGAGAGACGCTACTCGCTTCATTCCAACTGTTATTTGCGCCAGTCAACGAGCAGTACGAGAGATCCAAGATCTGAGTGATAATTGTTTTGTCTGTGCATTGCAGGTCTCATCAATGGGGCATATCACTTATCGATGCCAACTCCCACATACCTTTGAAATTCTTTGAATTGCTGTAGAAAATGTTTGAAACTACCGACACAACAACTTCCCCGAGATAGGATGTGAGGAGTATGCCGAGGATTATCTTTGATCGATTGTACATCGCCCAGATGCATAGCATCATTACGACTGAAATCTGTGTCACTAATCAGTTGTCCTGGTAAACGATATTTTGGATAGTACTCACCATCGGCAGCACAAATATACACACTAGTTTCCCATGGATAGATGAGATAGAGTACCCCACCTTGGAATTATCTTTCAACCCAGCATTCATATGAAATGACAGGATAGAATACTTACAACTTTTCATTGGCATGATGAGTGGATGAAGTTGCAGACAAAATACAAGTAATAATGACGGAAACTCACAACTGCATGTCATCACCACGAGTGAGTGGTCGATGAAAGAGGAAAGGAGGAAAATCTCACTTTTGCTGGACCGGGTAGAAAGGAGGTGCCAACTTTCAAACGCGCTAGTTAGTTTAAGCCTAACCTTTGAGAGTCCTGGACATACTGAAGGAACCGATCCTGACGAACCAAGGGAGAGTTAGTATTAGATAGATGATATGAAACGACCCTAAACGCACAAAAAGCTACAGAGCCCAAGATATCGAACCTATTATATACATTATAAGAATTATAAGAATGATTTAGCATTGCTGTCATCATAGCAGTAGCCACCGGTGGAGTTCAAACGGACAATAACAAAGAGGGTGGAAACCACGGTCCAAGGTTTGTTCTGCAGTCAAAATTGTGCGTTAGACACATCACCATGTTGAAAAATGTTTTTCTCGAACCCAGATGTATTTTATCTGCCCAGGTCACATCAGTCAGTGAGGATTGAGTTTTGAATAAAAATCAGGGGACAATACCTCAGTCGAAAACGTGAGGACTGGAGAATATTGAAGTCAGAACAAAAGTCGAACATGTACAAGAGGGAATTACTGTAATCGTATACGATCGCAGTGATGACCACAACTGAAACTCCTCCTCAGAGACTTGGCGCGTGTGTTCAAATAAGAATGGGTGCACGGGAAACATAATTAGTCAGCTGAAGGGCCTCCAAGTTGGTTTGCAGAGCAGAAGCCATTGCACGCACTGGGAGAGAAGTAAGAAAGGCTGAGGGGAACGTTTTCGACCACCATAGTACTGGTAGGTTCCTGCTCTATTATAAAAGTTGGGCTGATGAGCGCTGAGATCTTCAAAATTCATGTCACTGCATATCACCTAGTATTACCTGTGATAGCACTGGTATTTGGCTTGATTGTGGCTGAAGTGATAGATCTGTTTCAAAAGTCCGCCGCAACGCATGGCCAGGGTTTGCGGCCTTACAAAGTTGCCGAGTAATTACAGGCTGCAGTCTGATCGCCCAATCTCCGAGCGCCAGATCCTCCTGGTCGTTAGAAATCTCCCGTTTTACATGATATTGTGAGTGTCCATGCCAATGATCGTATCCTTGTGCCTTACTCGCGTCGGCCCAAAAGGGAAATGAAGTCAAGTTGACGCGCGGGCGGACTCGGATAGATAGTGTCTTGTACTCGTAACTCAACATGGCCTATCGGCGTATCGGCACGGACCTCAAGCAATGTGCTCTCCACCTCTGGGAATCTGGCTGGACCCTCAATGATATCTGCCATGCGCTCAATATCTCACCGTGCAATGCCTACCGATGGCGTTGGCGCGTCGCATCCTTGACGAGCATGGGACAGCCTGTTACTCGACCGCCCAACCGTCCTGTCACCGGATGCGCTCGTAAAATCACCCGTACCGTTCTCACCGCGATATACGAGCTCTATGAAGCTGAACCAGACCTCTATCTCGACGAGCTCTGTGTGGCTTGCTGCAGAGCATGACACATTCCCACTCTTTCGGGTCAGGTGTACCTTCAGGGGACCCGGAAGTGCTTGGAGGGTTTGGAAGGGGAGTTGGACTGCGAACTGGAGCAGATGGAGGAGGAAGAGTGGGTCTGTAACGAGAAGAATTACCACCCGGAACTCGTATCTTCCCTGCGACCATTTCCGGTGACGTTGAACCTTGAATTACGAGGAGTACAAGTACAAGACACTATCCATCCGGTCCGCCCGCGCGTCAATTTACTTCATTTCCCTTTTGGGCCGACGTGAGTCGCGAGTCGCGATTTTTTTTCGTTTTGTCAAGGCTTACGCAAACAGCTGTAACTCGGGTGCTGCAAGGACCGTCTGCGATTGTGCTCCTCAGGACTCACATTTCAACTTTCGATTCGCTACAGGTGCACAGAGGAACGTATTGCAGGAGAAACATTGGTGATCGCGGACAGCCATGGCGGCTCACAATTCCGTTTGCCCATGATGTTCATCGTTTCTTCGCTCATCAGCGAGCCGGGCAAGGGCTCACTCGGCCTCAGGAAGTCCTCGCTGTGAGCGGAATCCTCAAGGGGTGCCAGCGGCGGTGACCATCAGGGCATTCTGGGAAATTTGTTGTAGGTCAGAACGAGTGGAAGGGCGCGCATGTGACTGAGCCTGCACCTGCTGCGTTGCCGTGTGCGTGCTCCCGTGGGGCGAGTCGATCGAGAGAGGGTCCAATGGTATGCGGTGTTCGTTCGGTTCGTTTTCATTTGTGTCGTGTTGATCCTCGTCCTCATGATAGAACGTGCCAGGCAGTGAATGCGTCTGCTCGTCATGGTCGAGTCGACGGTCAGGCTCAGACTCTTCCTTCTGTCGCGAGGGGCAGAGAGACACGAACGGATCACAGTGAAGAAACATGTAATGTATGTCCGTTGCCGTTTCCGTTCGAGTCACCTTTTTTTCCCTCTCCTTTCCGCTGGCATTATCCACCGCATTGCCTTGAACTCACGCTCAAAACATTGAAGCCAAACTGCAATTCAACTCCGTTATCGTCAATGAGGCGTAGATGGAGATTGAGGTCTACAGCGTTGCTTCTGTCTGATGTAGCAAGGTTTCCGCCCTCGTGTTCCTCGCAGTAATTTCTTCTTGCTCCTCAACATACGACCATGGTCTTCTTCGACAATCTCCGTGTCAGGTCCAGACCCATGTTCATGATTTCATCGTACGTTCGTCACCCCATGTGCCTTTGTAACTTGTTTTGTTGCGTTGGTCACCTGTCCTCATCTCGCCAGTTCTTCAAGTCCTTGCTAGCGCCTTTTACCTGAGCAAGGACGTAGGCCATCGTATCGATCTTGTCGCATATGTTCAAGAATATACACCTCCTTGAAATTTGAAATTTGGATTGATTGGGAACAGTATTGGTCAACGAGCAACAATGCTACGATGGCATGGATGTCTACATCAGCGAAGAGGCTAATCCGATTCGAATAAAGTTACAATTTTCTCCTTTTCATCTCTATATCTTCGCTATCATGCCCAAATCCCTCTCTTTCCCCGTTCTTCACAAACCCTAACCCGTACTCCGCAAATACAATCGACGAACGGGTCGCTCCATAGCTTAATGAAGCCGTTAAGCCAAACCCCGTGTCAATACCGGTACCATGCCCTCTTCCGCCGTGCGCATACATTTCCCGCATACTCAAGATGAATCGCGGGGTAAGCTTGGATATAGGAACATATTCCACAAGATCGAAAAGTACAATTCCCAGACCCGTTTCTGAAAAAATTCCAAGGTCACCTAAAGCGATGAGGAGATTGTACATCAGGATGCTGCCGAACGTAATTACAACGGTAGTTGAATGGACAAAGAGGACATACGCAAGAAAGTAAGCCACGCCTTCCATGACCAGCAGGTTCATAAATGGGCCGAGTCGCCACTGTTTCGTAGCTTTGTACATATCAACCGAGCGTCTTGTAAATTGGATGATTACTAGAGTGAACATTACTCCCGCATGCACGAGTTGAGAGATGTTTCCCGCCGCTTCAATCAAGGTGATATTTAGGCCATTTTGCGAGCAGAACGAGAGATCCAAGATATGATTGACAATCATTTTGTCTGTGCAAGGTCTCATCAGTGGGGCACATCACTTATCGACACCAATTTTTACATGCCTATTAAATTCTTTGGATTGCTGTAGAGAACGTTGGAAAAAACCGACGCAACGACTTCCCCGAGATAGGAGGTGAGGAGTATACCGAGGATTAGCTTTGATAGATTGTACATTGCCCATACGCGTATGATCATTATAACTGAGATACGTGTAATTCATCAGTTGTCCAGAACGACGTTATGGATACTCGCCATCGGCAGCACAAATATACACAGTAACTGCCCATATACTGATGAGATTGAGTACTCCACCTTGGAATCATCTTTCAACCAAGCATACATATGATATGACAGGATAGAATACTTACAGCTATTTATTGGCATAATGAGTGGACGAAGTTGCAGACAAAGTACAAGTAATAATGACGGAGACTCACAACTGCAGGTCATCACCACGAATGAGTAGTCGATGAAAGAGGAAAGGAAGAAAATCTCACTTTTTCTGGACCGGGTACTAGAAAGGTGGTGACGACTTTCAAACGCATTAGTTAGTTTATGCCTATTATAATAACCTTTGAGAGTCTTGGACATACCGAAGGAGCCGATCCTGACGAACCAAGGGAGTTAATATTAGATAGATGATATGAAATAACCCTGAACGCCGCACAAAAAACCACAGAGTCCAAGATATCGAACCTGTTATATGCATTGTAGCAATGACTTGGGTAGCGCCGCGCGTCGCCGGCAGAAACCTTGTTTGTCTGGTTGAGCGTGAGCTAGAAAAATCTAAAGTCAATGCATTGCAACTTGAAGTACATATATAATTACATAGTAAAACATCAGATGAACGTGAGGAGAGCAACATTAATATTGTTGGTGACGCACGTAAACGTAGTTGTTTAAAGTAAGCATACATGAAAGAACAAAAAAGTTGGACTTGGAAGCG
>JBBPPQ010000274.1:0-18834 GCA_038092035.1 Leccinum disarticulatum
GGATGGGACGACAGGAGTATAGTGAAAAACACACTTGGTGAAGATTTGGAACCTGACTCCTCCTGAATAGGAGACATTACCCTGTTATATCAGCAAACCGGCCTCTCAACATAGCCAAGCCAACAGCTTCCATACAATCTGTCCCATTCCTGTTGACCTCTGAACTCAAACTCAGCAGTGCCAAGCCTTATGTCTGTTGAGAATCATGGATTGATTTCGCTTTTCCATACCATGGTTGATTAGCTGTGCAATATGATAGGAAACATATAGAAACATACCAGATGTCGAGCCGACTCTAGTAGGGGTTAGCTTCGTGGGAACATGGATGCCATTGATCTCCAACGTAATCATCAGACTGGGTGGGTCGTAACAAGGGGCTCGAAGCTTACAAAGTTGTGTGGTAAATTATTGTCTCCAGTGTCCTTGCTTTCGTTGAGACTTTGAGTCTCAGTCATCCTCATGATGCATGAGTGAGCGATTTAGACTTCGATGGGGTGGATGGATGCTGGAGCTAGCAGGTGTATGTTGCTGTTGGACTGTGCCGGTGTCCGGGGCGATTGGTGACGTGGGGTAGTCTGTGGGAGTTATGGTATGGTGATGATCGGTCAGAAAAGGTGATAGATGAAAAAAATCATCAGATACACCAGCAGGTCGAGGCTGAGGGGGCGGGGTGTTTGGAGTCTCCATTCGCAAAGACGGCAGTCTGGTGTTGAATCAGTTACCAGATAGCCCCCCGGGGGTCCGAGCCAGAATTTCGTCTTTTCTGTCAACCTTGATTGCCTGCGGCAAGACAAATACACAGATGTCTTAAGAACACGAGTTCAGTCCCCGATGTGGGAAAAAGTTTTGTTCTGAATCTAACGTCCTTAGGCACATGAATCAACCAATGGGGATCTGCTAGGTAGCCAGCTAGAATCAGGACCACTCGAATCTTCTGAACGTTGAGTCCTCTCAAGGTCACATCCAACCCATATCCCATCCCCGCTGACTCAGATTTTCTACCAACTCAATGGGCCGTGAGGAGTCGGGACATACTGGAAGAGACTGGGGCTACATAGGCACACCGCAAATGTTTATGGAGGTCTTCCCGGGTTCTAGTGCTTCATATCCTGGCGGCGCTACATTTATGGATATCTTCTGGCAAGATAGGTACACTGAGGAACAGAAACAGAACAGGTTTTACCATTTCTGTCTGAAGGAGAATGGCAGTTCTCGTCATGGTTCCTATGGTCTGGATTGAGCATGGCTGGCAGCCATTGTCAATACTCCTTGTTAAGCTCATTGTTATTCGCTCAATATACCATGGTTATGATACAGAAAGCGATTGGGAGTGGGATAACCACTACTAGATAGGGACTTTGGGATCACTCTGGAGTCCACTGTGAGTAACCAGGAATGATATTGAGCGAATAAACAATGAGCTACTTCCACTGTGAGTAACCAAGGGAAACAGAACAGAGGACTCCGAGGCTAATGTCTATTGGCTGTAAATACTGGCAGACAACTGGCAGCCACAATCAGCCACAATCAGCCACAACTGTGGGAAAAGTAATCACAACTCGAAGAAAAGAAGTGTAGAGGTGTGTAGACCGAGCAGAAGGGTCTAGAGACTCGAGGAAAGAATGTTAATAGGGTTATCGACCATGGGGAATCCAATGGTGATGGTTGGAAGTAGCGTATCTCTTGACCACCACCTGAGTTGTATGAATTCACCCAGAATTTCAGGATGCTCTTCCTCCTGGGGCAACAGTACTAGGCATTGTCTTGTCCTCTGACAAGACTAATATCTCGGTGATGAGTGGGATGATTATCACATAGCGTACCCACTCCTTATCAGTCTTGCTAATATCTGCCCAGAAATTCGGTCCAACATTTCCCTTTATACCTATTTACTCCTCATCCTCCTTCCCATTGCGAAGTTCACGCACAAACATGGTGTTGGAGGAAGTCTTAGTGCCTGTGAAGACGGCGGCACATGTCGGTATCATGATGAATGATCCAGTGTAGAGCTTAGGATGGCTCTAGGTTCATATTCCTTCTTTTTCACATATTCTACTCTCTTTCCCCATCATTCCTACCAATTACCAGTCCATTTATCTCTAGTCTGACGATAGTCCTGTTATTCCTGTTACTCCTGTATTCGCTTTTCGACTGGCCACTTTCCCTTGCAAACCAGCAATGCCTGCGATATCTTTTGCGATGTTTTATCATCTGAGCCAGGTTATTGAGACTGTCGCGTCTGTCTATCGGAGCCCTCTCAGAGGGGTATATTATAAGAGAAGTCTCCGCTTGTATGGTCCAGTTTAGAAAATGGACCTTGAAACCACAAAGGAATAATGAGAACAGTGAGAGGAAAGTTGAAGTCAGGGTGAGAGGGAGTGTATTGATGGACAATCGCTACTGACGATAAGTAAAAAGAAATCAGTGTGACAGAGAGCATGCTTAGGATTTCTCCACAGGTGGATTGTAGTGGGACTGAAAAGAGAAGTACAATGAGGAAAGGTTGCTGAAGGGTGATCCATGTGTATTTACCTCATGGAGTGACAAATACGTATTCTTGTTGAAGAATTGAAAAAACTGCCGCGAATACTCTAATTTAATAAAGCATTGTATGAGGTCAAATGGGAGTCCATGTGCTCGCCGAAATGTGAATGATATGTGTGTATGCTTGAATTTTTGCCAGAGGACTATTCGCCTTGTGATTCTATGTGGCCTGTGGATAGCAGTTTTGCTAAATCTAAGTTCATGACTCATCATCTCAAAGGGGACAATTCATATTCTACCTACTTGGCAAGATTGTCTGACACATCACATCAGCCAGTCCATAATCTATGACAGGAAAACTGATAAAGAAAGAAAACATATCAGATTCCCACGTCGGCGTATGATCATTATATAGACCCGGTGTCGTTGTGGCCATGTCTTCAAAATCCATAGCATGAAGAGATTCATGTGAACTAAGGCTTAGGGGCGTCGAACTAATGGCAGTGGTTGCCTTGAACTTATTTCTTTAATGTGTTTCTTCATACACATTTGTTATTTGTGGTCAGAATGGTGATGTGGACTCCGACACTGTTGGATTTGTGTATGAGGAAGAACCCAAATCAGTCTGGAAATTGTTTTTTGACCAATAAAGGGGACAGAATTGATATATACTTCCACACTCTAAGACCACATTCAGATTTCTCTGTTTATCCTTCGTGCTATACTACAGTGTTGCTTCTGCAGCATTTTCGACCTGATGATCAAAGTCCAACCACCTCCAAAAGGCACCGATCTTCAACCGGAATCGATCTCAGCAATCCATTATCCTCTCCACTCTGACGAACCCTAGAGACTCTTATGCGTGGAATACGTTCAAACGAGAATTCCGAACTACAGCCTGAATCCCCCACCACCGTCGAATCTTTCACAACTCCGGTCTCGTTTCTGGTCACACCTGGGTGCTCCATTGACTGTGTTGACTACTACATCTGCTGAAGCAACCAGCCGATGGAGAATTCGACGATGCCCCAATTGTGATTGGTCACGAGGGCATCGAACAAACAGATTGGAGTGCTCATGGGCTATGTATTTAACCTCCAGAAGGACTCGGAAGCGCTTTGTTGGTGGCAAGTGACGTGCAGTTGAAGCCTGGAGGCTGGAGCCAGGGTCCGGGCACTCATGGGGACCCTTGGAATCACGACCTTGAAGCCTATCTTTCATTTCCGTCATATGAAGAGCTTGAGGCAGGACACGCCTCTTAAAGACTTTTTTCATTCAATATTTTTGTATGTTTACCTTTGTGTCTTCTTTGTCCGTCTGTGCCACTACACATGACTTACAGTATGTACCACTGTCGCCTGATGCTGTTTTTTGTAATGCAGCATTGGTGAGAGGACCTTGGGCTTGTCATCGGCACAAGGCGGGAGTCGCTGTCTTGCGTGGGGTCCTTATGACGGGTCCAGCGTGGGGAGGGTGAGAGAGAGAGGGGAAGCGGGAGAGGCAGGCAATGGCATCGATGAGGTCTGGTGGAGGGTGAGTACCAGTGAGGGACACGTCCACATCGTTGATGAGGCCGTCAGGGAGGGAAGAGATGGGTACGTATGGTCGTCACGATCATTGGCGTCGGCGCAAGTGGGAACGTGCCTATAGCATTCTTTTGCATGGTAGAATCCAAGTACAATTGACAACAAGCAACACTTTTACACAAATATGATAATATTGTAGTGCCCTCATTTCTTTGCCTACTTGCTGACAGCAGATGGGCCGGCATGTGGAACGCACTTATGCTAAGCTGCCCTGTATAGAATGCCACTTGATATAATGCTCATGTGCGGTTGCAAGGACAGACTTTCGCACAGAACGCAAAATGCTCCGCCAGGGAACAATCAATATCACCTCTGATTGATATATTTGCTCGAGGTAGTCTGGTTCTCTGGTCTCAGACTCTATGATCGTGGGCAGGAAAGATGTATTGACCGCTGAGGACCCATTGGGCAACAACCAGTCGACCGAGGAGGTTGAGAAGGTCGGGAGCAGTAGTTATTGATCGACTAGTTAACAACGATCCGCTGAAATGGATTGTGGACTTATCCTGTACACAGTACTCCACTATGAACTTTTTGTTACTTTTGGTGATTTCGCCCTCTTTTGATCGTTTTACTTCGTTATAGACTTTCTGCGTTTTGCGCTACTTCTAACCATCACCATGGCATTCCCCATGGTCGATAACTTGGTGAGTGCTTCGGGACGCATTTCAACTTGTCTAACCAGCGCTTTGTGGCGCTCTTAACCTCCCCAAGGCCTTTCCAACAGGGATTTTCGATCCACTATCAGCCAAAGTCCCTCTCTTCAGAGTCCTATGGCGAGATCCCGAGCCGGATGGTGGTTGTACTTCTGGGATTAGGGGGAAACCATTTAGTTTCCGAGCCTCGAGATACCCCCAGTACCTGGGGTAATGTATATGATCCAGTTCCTTTGTCCAGAGCACTGCACTTTTGAAGTATGATGTGTCCGTCCGGGAAGAGGAGATCCAGGAGCTTCAAGCTCTCCTTCTTGTTTAGCTCCCAGTGCATAGCCTCGGTGTCGCTCTTGAGCAAGGGATCTATGGTGCTGTGTATTCCGTCGCTTTTGTGCCGGAAATCTGGTGCTACATGGCTGGAGAGCTGTAGGTTTTCAGTGATCGATAGCTCTTTCGGCCCTACCTGCGCAAAAAGAAGTGGCTATAAGAACAAACAAACTCAATATCTTGCTTTATCAGGAAACTAAAACCTTTGCCTGCAGTGTCCAAGTCGTCTGAGTGTGTAGACTTCCCACCAGTGAAACATGGTGTAGAGACCTATGGGTCTCTGTTCATATATAGCTTATTTTTCACGCTTTCAGCTCCTCACTCCTCCTCCTTCCCTACTTACCTCCGGACCTGCATTTTTTCTCTCTACTCCGGTCCTCCTTCGACTCTGACCAGTACTCCTGTACGCCCGGTCCTCCTTTATCGAGCGAGACCAGTCTGTGCTCGTCGCAGACCGGAGACTCCATTTAGATTTTCTTTTCCTTTTGTGTGGTTTTGTTTTGCCTTTGCTACATCTACTTAGATCATAGCTACACAGTCCCGGGTATTATAAAAGATATGTATCAAGTTTCATCATGACAGTTTCCGCTTTCTGGCACTTACCATCTAATTGTCGCCCTTCACCTCATAGCTCTTACCGGACCACGACCGGACTACCATCCCCTGGACTACATCGGACCGCGGTTCTACGCTGTGTCCCGCATCAAGGAAAACCCCCGGACTCACTGGACCCCTTTAGGATCGAGCCTATCGCAAGGCGAACCCTTGATCACTACCTGGCTACTCTTGTACTCAGGTTGTTTCTACACAACGGTGTCGCTGGATCATTCATTGGGCACGATGATCACAGCTGTATGGAACACAGCCACATGTTCGCCGCGATTATCAATCGTAGTAGTCAGCTGAACTTTGCGTTTGCGTGTAAATGAGAGCAATCAATAAACGATCAAATTTGACTTCTATTAATAGAGTACATGTCATTTGGGGTACGAGAGCCGAGTGTGTCATGGAGATAAGGTGTAATTTTAACCAAAATTCCATGTTCAATTCATAGCTGCTCGGTTTAGTAGACTTTGCAATAATAGGAGCATGGACAGAGCAGGAGGAGAGCACATTCAGCATGATTACGCAATCATATGACAATAGGCCAAAAATTGCAGCAATTGCCAGTGACTATATTGACCAATCAGAATGCCCGTATCATTACTGCGGACAATACAAGCAATAATGACACGGCGACCCAGACAATTGAGACGATTCTCGACCACCGAAACATCCACACATTCCAAGCTGACCAGCATCGACTTCCGTGTCTCGCCTACATCATAAATCTCGCTATCGTCGCCGTTATGTCTGAACTCACAAAGACTGCTGCTGCTGAGACGGTGGCAGCTGTTTGGGACTTCGACCCCACTCTACCAGGGAACCAAGTCCTTGGGGACCGGCTCAATGTCGTCGCTCCATTCGTACCCTCACCATCAAAATCCAGGCCTCCAACCAGCATATCTGCTATTTCAACAGACTTCAAAATGATTGCGGCATCGAGAATGTGCTCGTCATTCCATTCCCCTCCACAGCAAGATCCGCTGGGGGACAGCAGACAAGATGCTTGAGCATGCATACCTTCTCTGTCAGGTAACTCATTCGCTCAACCGTTTTGACTGATACATATGATAATGGAGGATGATAGGCCATAACCTTTTTGTTTCCTCCGCTGACGAACTCTTCAGCCCCATCACGATGCTTCGACGCCCAGGTGAACCTACCAAACAGATACCTTAGACAGCCTTTGCCTTCAGGCCTGCTGATTGGGAGCGCATCAAAGATGTCCACCTCATTATCTCCGATGCAAACGCAATCCAGCACATTTTCTCGCACGACCATCTCTCGCGGCGACTCTTTGCGGGCAATCCCTGCACTCGAAGACCTCCAATTGGCATGGGAGGAGAAGTCCATGTCCCACAAGTTCTCTGCTTATACGACCGTGATCAATCAGGGACTGGAGAAGCTGAGGAAGTATTACAACAAATTCGACGAGAAACCTGTATGTTCTTGCACTCAGTAAGTCGTCCATCCGTTCGTTCGTTCATTTGACATGTCTTCATGCTAATTAATCCTACTAGTGCTACACCTGTACTACAAACTCGCATATATCAAGCTGGCATGGAGTGGCCCGGAGGAGCTGCAACGAGACCGTGAAGCTGGCAACACATATGCCAAAGACTGGCACGATGAAGCCCTCAAGATCATCGAGCGCAGGATGCAAGACTCTGGGATAAAGCCCCTGCTATCCAGCCGCCACCGTCTCCTCAGTCTTTACCCACCTACAAATGACTCAACCCTCACATCTGAGTTCAACCGACTCCATCGCAAGCTTATCGAGCAGAACACACGGGAAGACGGAAGTGGATTGCGATCAGAATTGCGCCGCTATCTCAGTGACATTCCCGAAGACATTTCTTGCTCGCATCACAAAGAATATATGCGCAATCCTGGCCATGTCTGTCCCATGTGAACGTCTCTTCTCTGCTGGCGCCGAAGTAGCAACCAACCAGTGTTCTCGTCTCGTTGCAGATAAATTTGAGAAGATCCAAATGTTGAAGCATGCATGGTGGGATCACCTGCAGGACCAAATTTGTCCTTCTGACGCAAACGAGGTATGGTGACCGAGTTCCAGGAGATATTCATGCGTGACTCGGAGATGAACAAGTGGAATGACTTCAATGAGACTGTACTAGTTTAGTTTGTGTCCATATGTCATGGTGAGTATGTACCCCGAACCAGTCTTGAGTTTGACCGGTTGTGACCGGTTACGACTAGGTTTTGTAAATTACTTTGAACAATGCAACTTGCCCTATTATATGTGAAGGACCGGCAACTGCGGTCCGGTTGCAACCGCTACCGGTCCAGTTCGGTTACTGGTTTTTTGTTGGTCTGCGACTGGACCTTGAAACATTATTTATGTCCACAGTATGCACAGGTACACTGGTACCGCATTTTGTCTTACAATTCTCATGCAAATGCAAAGTGAAGACGTATATTCTTTAGTGAGGTGGCATACGGTTGCCAAGAGTAGATTTATCTGATTCACAAGAGAAAAAAAACTTGGACCACGTACATCGAGTGAGGAAACAATAAGAATAAGATTCACGCTGGCCTGAGCTGTTTTACAGCATCACCTCGCTTTCCCCTGGCTGCATGAGAACAGTTTGCAGTTTGGAAAATCCTAGTTAACCAATCATCGTAAAATTTGTAGCTGGTCATCTTAATCCCACTTAAAAAATATCTTTGTCGAACGACTGCAGTGAAATCGGAAGCGTGGTTTTGTGTAAGCGTAAAGGTTCAAGGTGGGGGGCGGAGGCAGTTTCCATGTTTTGGATGATAACTTCACA
Source organism: Leccinum disarticulatum (assembly GCA_038092035.1). Taxonomy (NCBI): domain Eukaryota; kingdom Fungi; phylum Basidiomycota; class Agaricomycetes; order Boletales; family Boletaceae; genus Leccinum; species Leccinum disarticulatum. The sequence continues at coordinate 8,443 of JBBPPQ010000274.1, forward strand.
GAATTCAATGAGGGACCTCTTCACTTCAGTTAGGCCCCGGAGAAGGACAGCTTCTACGTCGTCACAGCTAGTGTGTCCAGGTGTTTCAATACAAGAGCAGATATTACTTTGGTAAAATACTCACATAGGATGCGTAATATTCTCCACTCATATCGACACTCAGGTGCTCGGAATCACTGGCTTTAACCCACACATGGTAGGTAACGTTGCGGAACACCAAGTATGCCCGCCAACGACCAGAGGTTTAGGCGAGGGACCCACACTGAAGTCGGGGATGCGAGCCCCTGCGGTGGCTTGAGTTGACAAAAGACACGTAGTCCATGAACTCGTAGGAGAGTGCCTGGTGTGCCTCGCTCCTCAATGTCGGACTCTGATATTCTCACTCTTCACTGATGTCTATAATTTAACATTATCCTTTTATTTTATTTTGGATCCTTTCTTGTTGTACTACAATGTATGAGCACGACACGACGAAATTGAGGCTTTCTGTGTCTGGTTTATAATTTCATCCCATGCGAGTGATCACCCACCGACTTGAGCTGGCTGGTAGCCTGCTGAAGTCGGCTGAAGTCAGATGCTGCTCGGAGTCAGCTTAGGTTGCTCAGATATTAGTCATGCCGCACCAGGAACAATTTCCCAACTTGGTTAGCATAGCCGAGCCCGCAGTGCAGCTGTCACATGGAGCCAAAGTTGGCTAGGCGGTAGCCGAGTTGTGGTAACACTATCTGATGGTACACGTACACATGCGCAAGATTGCGTGGTTACTAGAGGCATGTCGATTCTAGCATCCAGGGACCATGTTGTTCGTTGACAGTGATGAAGGTGTATCAGCGTAGTGGAGGAAAGTTGGGTGGAGGAGGATACACACGACACAAAGAGCGCATGTAACAGATACCACTTTGCGCATGAGTATTTCTAGATCTTGGCATGTATGCACACCTAATCAATGTCTGTGGTATATTTCTGCTTGTGTCAACTCTGTCAGACTATATCATAATCTCTGAGTACTACTACCGTAAACTATGAAAGACTCTGACAACATGACAGGCTGTAAAAATGTTATCACGGTGCATCTGGGTGGGACCTCACTATAATCCTATGACATTGCCGATTACTGTCCAGGACCAGACACCCACCCCTGCATTTGCTGTTGAAACGCCGGATATCTGACCATTGGGTGAGATTGATCAAACCTAGCATCACGGAGTGCCAAACTAATCTCACTATGTACTTAGATGTGGCATGATTGTTGAATGTGATCACATGTAACAAACCTGGCACCCACTCTCCATTCTCTTAACTTGGAACTTTGTCATCTCTAGTGTTTAAAGTCCGGTTCGGTTCGATTTTTCGACTTTTTCAAGGGGCAACCAAACCGAACCAGTTGCATGGCACACCTAAATGATGCCCAACCGAACCGCAACCGATGGCAACCGGTCCAGAATGGTTGCGCACTGGTTGCAGACCAGTTGTGACCAGTCTTCTGAGAAACCGGTCTCATGCTCGCTAGCATGTGACTTTCGCGCTTTGTGGTGGCTGTATCGGAGTTAGCGCCGATGCGTGCCTTTCATTTGACCTACTTTCTACGTAATTCGGATAACATCTGGGTGAGATATCAGCATTTCCGAGTGACACATGAAATTTCGACTTCATTGGTTGGTACATTGCATTCGATAGTGTGACATTGGCACCCTGTCGCTAGCAAACGATATTTAGGTATTGTATACAGCTACCATTCGACCTATAGATCACGTGGATCACAGCAATATTGGTGTGGTAATAGTACATCTCGAGTCAAATCATAGATTACAAGATATAAAGTTTAAATAAAATTGTATAATTGTGTGAAAATTACAGGAGATACCCCCATATATGGGGCACCCATCAGGGGCACTGGTTGTGGATCAGTTTTTTGAATTTTCTCAAAATCAGGCAACTGGATGAAGGAAATTTTGAACTGGGCACAACTGGTAACCCGGTCCAGTTGCAACTGGAGTTGGTTCAGTTGGGTTGCTAGTTGGGTGCCAGTTGTGCAACTAGACCTGAAAATGCTAGTCATCTCATTCTGTGTTATATTGTATATATATTATACATTCTCCATATGATTATCTTTTGTGACAACCGCCAGCTCGAGTTAGAGGAAAAACTGGGTTCTGGAGCACACAGAAGGATATATTATATCTCGCTGACTTCAACACTGCACATCACTATTGGGATCCCTGTACCCGCACCCACATCCACATCCCCTTTCATGATGTCCTACCATTTGTCGGAACCTATACATTCGCATTGATCAACTCTCACATTGGCCATCAACTCAGCCGTCAAGACGACCTGGAATGTCTCGTGTACTTTCTGGTCTACCTTTTGCGCGGATCATTACCGTGGTTCAAGACGACTCAGATATGCAGAAGCACCATCCTCCACATCAAGCAAAGCATGTCATGAACTATGCAAGACGTTCCCATCAGCATTTCTACAGTTCTTAGACTACTCTCGCAAGCTGGCTTTCACTGAAAAGCCCAACTATGGATGCTTCCAGTCATGTTTTCAAGACCTTTGCATAAAGTTAGGTGGTACCGAGACCTTGACTGGCAAATGTTGCCTGATTTAAGTAGACATTCTGTGAAACGTACGTACTACCAGGAATACATACTACCAGAAACACTACCAGAAACACATACTACCGAAGAAGGAAACTGGAACATTAATAACTCTTGAAACGTGAGCCAGCAACGAATGTTTAACAAATCAATCCAAGATTGGTTGAAAGTCTTCCTTGAAAGTAATGATGCTGCTTGGTTCATTGGCTGGTGTACTAAAAGCACAATTAGGAAGAGAAAGAAAAAAAAAAGGTGCATACTCAGCAGACCCTGCCCATGCGATTCTCAGTGCCTGATGTTTTACCGCAGTCGCTGCCAAGCAGTGAGGAATATGAGAAGGTCTGTTGTAAAAAAACGAAATCAGTTCGTAGATCCCTAAATCACATGTTAGAAAGCATAGGAAGCACTCAGTGAGTCATACCTCTTCATCCACCCCGTCGAAGGTGAAAGCCGAACATTGAATCAAAGTTTAGGCCTCAGCTTTATTCTCTGCGGGGGGAAGCTCTGCACCCAATGGATAGATGCGGGGCACGAGTTCCCGAACCTTGGATTTGAGAGTAGAATGCCAAGACAGCATTTATCATCCCTCGTCAGGTGAGCATCATAATTACTCAAAGTTCCATGAGCTATTGCTCACGTGAGGTGCCAACCCATGCAGGCTCAAGAAGGAACAAGAGAAGTTGAGGAAGATCGAAACATCCCATGTTCTCGCAACAGTCACCTCGTCAGCAGTGGCGCAGTGGCGAATAAAAGAGAGATTGATGATAGTACATCGCACTGGGTGATCCCAATGTGCCACTAAACCCATGACTCGGACCACACCCTCAAGTATTTCCAAGATTGTCTGATACCTATGTCATCAAGTCCCACGAAGGTAAGGAAGCCCGACTTGGCCCTCTGGCGACTCTCGTCACCACGACCGTCCCAAAAAAGCGTGCTTCAATGATTATGATGCAAATTGATGACATTGGCGGATGGTCATCGATAGATGTCGATGGATGCCTAGTCTTTTACTAATAGCTAATGATGTAATAGATAATGATGTACATAGTATATAGTATTATTTTCTCTCTGATTCGGACTAGGCTCTTGTGAACTCACATTACCGTTTGCGGCATGTGGAAAGATTAAATGTGCTGCATGCCTGTGAACCCAAAATGGAAACCAATAATTATACTATGAGTCTATAATTGGATTATGAGAGAACAGGGAAATACTTCACAGGTGGTGATGAGACTGTGTAGTCTTGACAGATCTGTGACTGTAGTAGTTTTCATCAGGAAATGGTCTGCCTTTGAGGAAGTCTGTGAGGTCCTGTGGATGAACCAGGTGGGCTGTGTAGTCTTCACAGTTCTGGAACTCTGTAATGGGAAAAGGTTGGTTTGCTGATATCAGTTGGTCCCAGACAACGTGAAGTCCCATCCGGACCTTCAACATGACCTCGGAAGTCCGTAGTTTTCAATCATTTTGAGTCTGGTATGACTGTCAGTGTTCCTCCTCTACATTTATATCTCTTGACTCATCATTTTCCTGAAGTTTTGCTATATCTCTCTATCACATTCAAATATGATTAACAAGATCCCTTCTATGTACACATCTCTCTATCTTCTTCTTTTTACACTATCATGTACTATAGCAGCTCTGCAGAGTCTGCACCCAGTTCATCCACACTCACAAAAAGCCACTCTGACTCCTGGACGGTGTCCAGTTGGTCAAGTAATGTGACACCAACTTGACAATTTGATGACTCCAAGCCTGCATTTACACAATTACCATTTAAGCAAGACTGGAAGAAGAAATTTCACAACTCTTCCACCTCTGAATACTCTGCCCTTATCAATGAGGATGCACCACCTAGCAAGCTTCATGTTCTGCCAGCCATGAGGCTAGTACCAAACATCCACCCTACTACTACAATTCGCACAGCGTCTCAAACCACTGGAACTCACAATGCCCCTCAACAAAATCATTCAATCTCTCCAAGTCCCCTTTCCTGACAACTTGGTAAGTCGAACATAGTTCCAATATATTTTCCACTAACAATTCACAACCAAAAAGACATTTGACTGTATTACACCGGCGGAATTCAATTGCATAATATCTCTTTCATCTGAATACAAAGAATACCAGATATCTACCAAGTAAGTGACTTGACCAGCCATTCAAGAGATACTGAAGTTCTTTGGATTGTATACTGATACAACACCCACTGGATCATAGCAATGACTCCATATGAAATCCACAAAGCACCAATTCAACATTTCGGCAACTGTGTCCAGGAAGCATTGAGGACTCACACCCTCCACAAAGATGATGAGATTGCAATGCTGTGAAGTTCACTTCAACACTGCTATTCACAAGGGACCTACAGTGGTCATTCCTGATTTTGGTTTACAGCTATGCCCAGTGCGCCATGTTGCTCTGAAACCCATCCCATTTTGGATTGGGAAATGTGGATTTAGCTTGAGCCAAACTCACAGGCAACCTGCCATCAAACCTCCCCCCTGTAGCTCATTATCCTCTACGTATCGCCCCTGAACTCCCTCGTTCCTCATTCTCGCCATCCACCATCCCCACTGACTATCTACAGCCTGTTATTGTGGAGGGGATCAAGTGGATTGAGGTTGAATCAGTGACGGTCAATATATTCCTTCATTGGCCAAATGGTCAATTCAACTTAACCTGAAGAAACCCGACAAATCATGTGCGGTTAGGGTGAGTATCTAGCTATGTGGACTCCTTGCAAGGCTGCTAACGACTCCATTTCTTAGTGTTTGCATCTGCTTCACAGCACTATGGAAGATGTCAATGAACTGCTTGAATTGGCCATGAAGCACCTGTATCATACTCAAAGCCGTTGAAGTCATCGAGATTGGTGGGCCCCACACTGATGCTTCCACACTTCCTATGCTATCCCATCTCCACGAAGCATCTGCGACTGCATCCTTCCCTGTCGACTGGTCATCTCTTCTTTGAGCATTGCAACGATTCTATGATACTGCTTTTTCGCGATATCACAACTGGCAGTATTACTCTAATATCAGACGCAGGCTTGACACACCACTGGCCCCAGATGATCCCCTGACACAGAATACCTCAGTTCCTCCCCCCACTCCATCTTCCTCCACTCAGCCTACATCCACTGCCATATCCATACTGCTGTACCTTTGACAAAGAAGCACTCGGGCAGAAAATGTCACAATGGTCAGAACTACAGTGTGCGAAGCTCTTTTTCAACCTCCAAAACAGCTCCAATGCGCAATTGCAACTGCACGCTCAAGGTCCAATATGATAGAGTGAACATTATATCAAAAATAATACTTAGTAGGTAGATTCATTGTATCTGAACAGAATTTCAAGATATCGACATTCGAGAAATTTTGTGTGAAATTTTGAAACACAGGGGTGAAAAGATGGTTTACCATCTTGCGAGAGCTCGGAAATGGTTGGAAATGTTCACAAAGGATCACCTATACTATTTCTGTGCAGTTTCCAGTGACTACTACTCTTGGGCAGCCATGTCATGAAAGATGTCTTCAGGAAGGCCAACCTGGCAGTGAGAGATAAATTTGGCCCGGAGATGCGCTGGCACCTCGCTCGCTCTGATTTCTTGCTTTGGCGTGGCATTTGGAGGCGATAGAGAGTTTCTCAATGCCCACCCAGGGCCCAGAATAGTAGTATAATTAAACTCGAAATTTTGCCAAAAATTGAAACAAAAAAGGTTATTTTCTAAAAACCTTAGAAATTGCATATTTTACCAGGTTTCCTTCTTAAAATGCTAGAGAAAGCCGATTAGAGCTCATGGAAACACTATGCAGAGAGGGTAAGTTTATGCTTCGCACACTATAGTAGTCGGTCACCAGGTCAAAGAGGCTTCATTAAACTAGGCATGATATTATACATTTTGGATGGAAACGAAGCAGTCCTTACTTTGAACCACCATGATTACTCCCTCACTTGTTTCATTTGTCATCGTCAAGGACACAAGAGGATCCACTGTGAGCACTACCAGTGTCCCCTGTGTCACACCTCCTCTGCCCCTGGTCATTCTCAATGTCGCTGCCCCAGCCATTGCTTTACCTCAGTACCGTTACCTATCCCTCCTCGATGAAACCATCATTTCCGATCGTCCTCCTCTGCTTCCTCCTCCCAGCAGTCTTACCGATGTCGTCCATGAAGGGTCTTATCAGCAAGATATTGCTGAAGGGAATACTAGGGAATGAAGGTAACACCATCAGGCAATGTGGACTACTATACCTGAGGATTTCCCTTTCGATGACAACCCATACTCAAGCAGCGACACCTGTGACTCCCCTGTTGCTGGGACCTTTGAGTTTTGAAGGAAATACAGCGATTTCCAGTCTAGTAAGGGGGTAATGTTACGATTCTCGAAGGACCTCCGCCTCTTTTTCTCTTTCCTTACTCCTTTCTTCGTCGACTCGCCCCTTTTTTTTCTGTATACTTAGTCATCCACAGCTTCTTAGTCATACTCACTGCGGATTACCTATACATTCCATCATATTCTTTGTTGTTCCATGACACCATCTTTCTCTCAAGACCTTTCTTGTCGAGGCCACCCTTGTTCCTATTAGGACCAAGCGTAACACCCGACGTAAGCATTCTCACGCCTAGTTGAAAATATCTTTTGCTCACCCAATGCACACCACTCATTTCTCTACTTGAGTCACAGACTCTGGATGTTATCTGTGTCGACGGAAGATTCAGGCTCAAGGAGAAGCTCGGAAGCAATGGAGAATGTAGAATTCCACGTACACAATATTGTTGCCAACTAATGGTTAAATATTGAAGACCAGTACTTACGACTGGGATTCTAGTCCTTTACAATGTGAATACAGGATCCTCAATGAGCTGCAGAGGTCCCCAGGCATTCCTGTCCCTATCTGGCAGGGGACTGAATCACAATTGAACATCATTGTATGTGAGAATCTAGGTCCAACTTTGAACGACGTGTTTCTGGAGACAGGTAAAAAGCTCTACGTGAGCATCGTCGCCCTCTTGGCTAAGCAGCTGCTCAGTTCCTGTAACCTGAACAAGTCAGTTAATCAACTCTGACCTATAATTTAGCTCACATCTATTCAACACATTCATTCTCAGAGCTATCTATACTCAAACATCAAGCCCCAGAATATTCTGGTCAGACCCTCTGAGAGTCTGCCTCGGATTGGCAAGGCAATCAACTTTTCTTCCTCAATTTCACCACTGCTGAGCTGTACAGAGACCCAAAGACGTATGCACATATTCCATTCCGTATTTCCAGGGATTGGATTCCTCTCTTGAGTAACCCTCCTTCCACGACTTTCACATTGGTAAACTTCCACTCAGGCAACTGCTTTTAGTGTTTAAAAGTCCAGTCCTGGAACTGCAAAAAAACCGCAGTTTCAGTTTCAGTTTTTTGTTTTCGCAAAAATAATAAACTAGTTGTAACTGGTTGGCAACCGGTTTTTGTGGTGCATATCCACCCCCTGTCTCTACCCTATTTTCCCCACATATATCTACTATTTTTGGTAATTTTGTGGTAATTTTTGGCCACAATCAATGATTTTTATATAAATGTTGAACTTATATCTTGAATATGAACACCAAAATTGTTAGTGACCATACACAAACAATTAATAGATAGCTTTCACCATATAATATAACATGGGAAGGTCATATCTTACCATGTCAACCACTATTATTGAGTCCAACATTGACATTTGCTCCATAATGACATGCAATTTTAAACTGGGCATATCTTAATGAGGGCTGGACCAAATAACATACAAAAAATATGTGCAGGAAGCCAAGAGTTGATACTAATTTTAGAAAATGACCGGTCATTCAGATACCAGTCCGAAACTGAGAAAAACCAAACTGGACCGAAATTCGGTTTTTTTGCAGTTTCAGTTTAAATTACCTGATATCTGGGTTTTAAAAAAACCAGTCTGGTTTCAGTTAGTCCAAATAAGGCAATAAAACCAGACTGGACTGGACTTTTAAACACTAACTGCCTTAGCTGTCAGAATGATATGGAGTTGTTTGTGTACCTTCTTATCTACCTCATTAACGGCTCACTCCCCTGGACTGACGCAGACCTTTCATGCAATGACGAAATCCTGAAGCTCAAGATAGCTGTCTCAGCCGCTCTACTCTGTAATACATTGCCCCCATGATGTGCGTGAGTGGCTACAGACAACAGGTCCTGAATAAACCACACATATAAAGACGGACGGACTTGGACCAGTTCCGACCCGTCCAAATGACTTTGGTGCCTTTCACTAATCTCTATGGCTACTCAGGACCTCCTGCCACACTGTTGAAATTTCCACCTTCCTTCTCGCTATCGTGGCACTGGCTGCACTGCAGAGGATAGTGAGTTCTGGAAGCAACTTGAATATTAACAACATCAGCGAGGGAAGCGAGGATGAGGACGATGACACCCCTAACAGCCCTCAAGTCCAGACTCAGCTCACGATGCCACTGGAGGCACACAGAGTCATTCTTGTCCAGTCTGTACAGCTAGCCTGGATAGGGTCGGATGTAGACTTGGACACCCCTTACTTGTGGTATTTGACAAAGTGCACTGGTAGTCACCAGGAAACCACTTGATAGAAATGATGGCAATTGAACTCACACTTTCAGATTAGCGGACTGTATTGAACAAAACAAGGTGAGCAGGAGAACATCTCATAACATTACAGGCTTTGATCCCAGTGCAAATTCCTTCTGATATGATGTATATATATGTGAAGGGGATGTGGGGATTTTCTTTCAAAGCCCCTATGTTGAAAGGATCAAATTTGCGAATATGTTTTGTGTTTCTCCCCTTATTTTTTTATTCATCTTTTACATCCATACAAAACCTCATTTAAGTCGTGGGGATAGTTTATTATATCATATACACCATGTATGTACACTCAAACAATATATACGGCCTAGGGGAAAGCAGGGGAATGAGGGGAAAAACATTTGATGGAGGAGATTCCCAAAATGGAAATGTAGTAGGTATAGTGGCTGCATTTGGTGTGCTTCTTGATTATGTAATCAAATGCATGGTTGAGGCAGAAGCCCCTGTCAACAAAGGGGCTGTTTCCAAAGTTGAAATTTTCTTCCCAAAAAGGAAACTCATTATTCTATTTTGGTGTCCCTAGAAAAGTCATAGCTCCTATCTTGTTATCACATTTATTCAAAAATCTAATCATTCTGATCTAATCTGAATGAGATATGATCAAAATGGTTGCAAAATCCTGGTGATATGAAGCATCTGATTGGGCGAAGAAATCATTTATATCCCAAGTCAGTTCTTATTTGACCATTCACCGAGAACTAACCCGACCTTTCACCTCAGACTTCTTTATGACCACAAGCGCCTTTGAATTACCGCAATGTTCCCTCTCCCTATCCACGAATGCCCTCCTGTATTTCTCACAGCCCGTGTTGTTGAACTCATGGCGCCATATTCCCACCCCACCGTCGACCTTCACTTCCATCCTAATTCAGCAATTCAAGGTAAACGACCTGGTGAATCTGTCATCCCAGATTTCCATCTCAACCTTCGGCCCTACAATGAGCTTGGGTCCTAAGTTTGGATCGGAGAGATCGCATTTAGCCAAAGCCGGTTGGACGCGGAGGCACAGCTGGCACAGGCCGTCGAAAACGCACCACAAATCGATGCGGCGTTCTTGGTTTCGTTCGACGATGCAACTCCCAAACTTCCACGACGAGACTTCGGCCACGCCATTTTCTCTCATCCCCGGCTCCCAGAAACCGCATTCAGACCAGTCGGCCT